>OAMR01000507.1:474753-509281 GCA_900205405.1 Echinochloa crus-galli | reverse complement strand
CCCTAGTCTGTCTTGAACAGGCTATTTGAGTAGTTTGTACTAGGGATGGTTGAATGTTAAAAGTAGCTTCCGCAACAATCGAAATTCTTTCCGTCACGTTTGGACTTTTGCGGAAGCATTGATGATTTTGAATACCTTGATTGCCGATTCAGTTCATCCCCAGTCTGTCTTGAACAAGTTGTCTCATTAGCTTGTACCAGGGATTATTGAATTTCGGCAATAAAGCTTATCTTTTGTGATCCCTCTGTGATATCTTTACTGAATTGTGATGTAATTTGTGTGCACTAAGGGCAATACACTCTAGTATTGGCCATTTTCTTTTTTTGCTGCTTTTATGATTTTAGGCTCGGACACAGCAAACAGTGGCCATTACAGATTCTGCCGATGCTCCATCAACTGGTAAAAATTTTGATATCTCATTTACTCTTTTCATCAGCATTTATCCCCTTTTTGGCTGTAGGACAAATTTCCATGGATCAAGTCTTGGAGAGCCCCTCTTCTCCTTGTATTCTTCATCAGATCGGCATCTTCCTTACTTGATCCACGTCATCACGCGTTCCCGAATGCTTTCCATAGAGCAGCTCCTTGCCGAATCGGCGACGGATTCCCGACCGCAGAATGCCTTTGCCGAACGCCCTTGAAGACAAGCTTTCCTTTCCGAACGATATCTTTTACTAATCCCGGCCCACATGTCAGTCTCTTTCTGGTGCCAAATTTTGGTGTTAACAAAGCCTTGCCTTGTGTGGCTGCTGACTCTAGGAGCGCGAGACGAGTGTTCCATGAGGTTATCTCTCCTCGTTTTGGTGTTCCTAGGATAGTCATTAGTGATGGCGGCTCCCACTTCATTGATTCAGTCTTCCGTAGGTATCTCTCAAGTTTGGGGGGCAGCACAACGTAGCTACACCCTATCACCCCCAAACTAGCAGTCAAGCAGAAACTTCCCATAAACAAATCAAAAATATTCTACAAGAGACTGTAAATGAGATGTGCAAGCATTGGAAGGATGAACTTCCAGATGCACTTTGGGCATACCGCACGGCCTATAAGACACCCATAGGCATGACCCCTTATCAACTAGTCTATGGCAAGACCTACCATTTACCTATAGAAATGGAGTTTAGAGCTCACTGGGCCATTAGGAAGTAGGGTATGGACCTTCTAGCAGCCGGCCTCAAACGGAAGATCCAGCTGGCCGAATTAGATGAAATCAGGGAGAGAGCATACCACAGATCCTGGCTATACAAGGAACGGACCAAGAGATGGCATGGCAAAAGGATTAAGGTCAAAATGTTCAAGCCAGGAGACAAGGTTCTCGTCTTCAACTCCCGTGTCAAGCTTTTTGGTCATGGGAAGTTGAGAAGCAAATGGGACGATCCTTTCATAGTAATCAACGCTGCATCTCATGGGGCCGTCACATTGCAATACGAGGATGGAAATACCTTTAAGGTTAACGGGCAGAGATTGAAGATCTTCCTAGAACCAGAACCTCCACCACTCGATGACTTAGATGTTGTCGAGTTTGTAGAACTCTGAAACCCGTCTGTGGAATTACGGCCCAAAACTTTCATTTCCAAACCTTCTGGGCCAAAACTCCTGCAAACCTCGAACACCCATGACCCAAGGAACAAAAACTGACCTGGCTCGCACCCAGGAGGACACGGGGGCCAGTTCGGCCGAATTGGGCCCTTCGAGCGAACCAGCTAGTTCGGCCGAAGGCTAGGGTTCGGACGAATCGAGCCCCCAGGCCCCTCATGCGGATTTGCACACCCAAACTCATCTATAGTTGGTGCTATCCCGAAACTTGCGAGGAAAACGTCGGGAAACTCGTTTTTCGATCGGGAGAAACACCGATAAAAGGTCAGGAGTTTCTGTCGACTCTCTCATCTCATCTACAAGCCTTCTAGCCCCTAGCACACAGCCACCATGGCCTCTTCCTCTTCCAAAGAAGCATCCTCAACCAAGAGCTCGAGCCTTGCCAGCCGGAACGGCGACTCCTCCCGCCGCGAGCACGCCTTTCGTGTCTCCGACGCCGACATGACAGGGGAGGGGCAGCGAGGAAGGACGCCTACTCGCAGCCCAATGTGGCGTCCCAATTCCCCTCATTTTTCAGCGATCAACGAGCTCTTTGCTCCGCTGAAAGGAATCAAGAAGCCGCCCCGTTTGCTATCGCCGAGGCCGAACACGGGATAGCTGCGACCAAGATCAATATCCTCCTCGTGGGTACCGGACTTGGCGCTGCTGCTGCCCAAGGAGAAGGCCGAGGAGGTGCCAGACTACACGTGGAAAGCCCGCCTCGCTTCATCATCAAAGGCGAACGTACCACAATGGGGTATGGCAAGGTCCTCATCCCGCCGCTAAACCGGGACGAACTGGAGCTGGCGGAGTCATCCTAGTCCATTCCTCCACGGCGCCACCCTAGAGTTCGGCGCCATAGGCAGCCCCCGGCCATCAAAGGGCTGCCCAGGGACATGGAGTTCTCCGATGAGGAGAACGACGATGAGGAGGAGGAGAAGCCGCCCACTGTGGAAAGCCTGAAGGCGGAGCTGGCAATAGCACAGCAGAAGATCAACCACCTGAATGAGAGGGTGGCGGAGGGCGAGCTTGCACGCATGGAGTGGGAGGACAAGATGGAAGTCCTCCGCAGGGGCTTGTGCGCGAAGCTTAAGAGGCTCTTCAAGGCCATGGGGCACGTGGATCTCTATGGACCGCCTGCAGAGTAGTGTCCCGCGGTCCTCTCGTTTTTAGATAGAGCACCGTTAGTTTAGTTAATTTGGTTTGCTAGTTTTTTGATTCATTTATTTCCTTAGATCAATGTTTAGGGTGCTCCGAACTTATTTCCCTTTCCAATCATTTGTTTTTCAATCTTAGCTTGAAGAATAAATAAAGTTAGAGTTGTTTGTGAGAAAAGAATAAAATTGACGCTTCGGCTAGTGCATTTGAGCCACCCGGAGTATGCCATGTTTAACAGAGAGATGCACGAGTACAGGAACGACATGGGAACGAAGAGGACTGAGGACGCATAGAGGCCCGTTAGGCTGAACCAGTTGGTTCGGGTGAACCGGCCTGCCTTGCCCCCTACGCGCACTGCACGCCGGTTTGCACCTTTCTCCTCCTGTTTATTTTTCCTATGTTGTCACGGTTCGAAATTTTGAACTATGCATGCCTCACATAAACGAAACAAACTCGATTTTTCTTTCATGCCATCAATTTGCATGTTGTTTGTTTCGAGCCGAGTACGTATTGCCTGTGAAAATATCTCATGATAGGAACTCCCTGATCTAGGTTGTTGATGATTGTGATATGTCTCGATAAAACAACCTAATTGTGCATTCCATCATTCAGGAGAATTTACATTTTGAAAATATAAAACTATACCCTATACTTCCATCCTGTCCGCAAATATCACTTGACATATATGCTTAAGAGTTTACTCCTGAAACCTGTCATGACTAGTACGAAATCTTGTCGAATTTTGAGTCCCCAGAGATAATCACATTGCCTCAGGACTGTTGCAAGCAAATTTATCATCAGAGTGTAGTAGAAGCCCTCGTGCCTCGGTGATACCCTGGAAAAAAGGAGAAAATAAAGGACTCATGAAAGTCCAAGTGAAAAAAGAGAGAAAAAGGAAATTCCCAAAAAGGAAGAGAAAATAAAAGGGGTCACGAGGCTGAGGACCGACATGAACTCTCTGTCATTAACTTGCAAAATGACCAAGGGCGGTGATGGAAACTCCAGGAACCAATCTTCGGCTCGACAGAAATACATGACTTGACAAGGCTACCACCTGAGAGACAGAGAAAAATACAAAAGAGAGTGAGTAAAAAGGAGTGGCTCCAGAGAGCTGAGAGTACCAGGGATGAAGGGACAAGGGTTATTTATTTGTGAAAACCATAAAAACCCCGAATGCAGGATGAGCAAGAGGATCTTGTTGTAAGAGCCATTCCGATTATCAACCGCCCAAGTGTTGGCACTCCTTACGGCCTACAGATAAATCCGCAAGCGGACGGATACCGATGTAGCTTTCACCCGGGAGTATTCCAAGGTATCGATTTCCACGGGGAACGAGAAGTGTACTAATCCTAAACTAAGTTGTCCAAGGTAGATGGAGTGGATGAAATGGAATGGATGAGGTGGTTGACGACAACAAGGAAGGAAGAGAAGAGATAGGAGGGTAGAGAGGGTACATGTCTGGTAAGGGTATTCTACCGACCACTGAGCAGTTCAGAGGATACGAACAGATACTTGCTTCGGGACTACAGGGCATCCGACACACAGAAAGGGATGAGAAGGGGTGCCGACTACCCTGAACCTTGGGTCCTAAGACAGCGGAACTAACGTGATGAACTACAAAGACCGTAAGGGCTATCACCACCTTATGGCTACCACCTCCGTTGCGACGGGCGGATTCTAAGGTTACTGGCAAGTCTAGGAACCACTCCTTTATCTCCTATAGTAAGATAAGCACCCAGGCTAAGCAACCAGTATACAGTTATACCAATAAACTAAGCATTGAACGTAGAGCAACTCCCTTGCCGAATCGGCGACGGACTCCCGACCGCAGAATGCCTTTGCCGAATCGTTCTCGAAGATAAGCTTTCTTAGCTGAACGATGTTTATCTTTTCACCAAATCCGGCCCACATGTCAGCCTCTTCCTGGTGTCAATTTTTGGTGTTAACACTCTGGCTCCTCTCCGGGACGCTCACCTCTCCTCTCTCCCTATTTCTACTGATATGAGTGGCGGAACCTAGCGACGCCTACTCTTCTTCTCCTCTTGAGTTGTGTTGTACAAATGGGGGTATGCCACTCCATATATAGTGCTCCAGGGTCGGTTGAGGTAGGGTAGCGGACAAGGGAGCCTGGATGGCGGTTCCCGGCCGCTTCGGCCGAAGGAGGCGGTTCGGCCGAACCAGGGGGTTCGGCCGAACCCTCCGATCCACCGACCTGGCCACCAAGGGCCAGGATCTCACCCCTATGGCGGTTTGGTGAAGTGGGGGCGGTTCAGCCAAACTGGTGGGTTCGGCCGAACTGGGCTTCCGGCCCAGAACACCCCCCGTGCACCGCCATTGCTTCCTGGACCTCTTGGGCTGCTTGTATGTGTTGGTCTTCGTGCAATTCTAGCCCAGAGGTGACGTGGCAGTGGATGAGGTGTCTTGCATGGTCGTCGCTGGGTCATTGCTGACGTGGATGACCTCCGGTTGTGCTTCGCATCGTTTACGGCTAAGGGGGGGTAACCGGACGAACGGAGTCGTTCGACCGATTCGGTCATTTCCGGCCCCAATAGCACGTATTTATTGTAGTTGTACCTGCACAAGCGACACTCACCAAAACTCGTGGAACTTCATTAGAAATAAACCTAAGTACATGGAGTGTTGCATAAAGCCTCATTTATTCCCGAGTATTGGTGGTCGAAATTGGGTTGTAACGACCGCCAACAAGCTCCCCCAAGCTTAGCTCTTTGCTCAGATTCAGGGATTAGCCACTACAAAATACACATGTGTGGAGAAAAGTTTGGAATATTCAATATGCAATATTTATGTCATGAAAGAACCCTTACCTTAGTCTTGCTCACATTTCAATTTCTTTACTCGGGACGAGCAAAGATCTAAGTTTGGGGGAGCCTGTTGGCGGTCGTTACGGACCGATTTCCGACCTCCAACCGAGTGTAAAATAAACACAATAGAAACTCACACCATAGCTATAGGGCTTATAACTGACTATTTCCACAAGTTTTGGTGATTGTCCATTGTGTAAAAATGGAGAAGCACGTGCTATAAGGGTCAGAAATGACCAATTCGGCCGAATAACACGATTCGGCCGAATAACACGATTCGACCGAATAACACGATTCGGCCGGTTACCTCCCTTAGCTGTGCACGACACCGAGACCCATCCATGTCAACGATGACCAAGCGATGATGATGTACGACACGTGGACGACCACCACCACATCCTGGGACTAGCACAACACGAAGCCAAGCATCAGAAGTCAGCCCAGGAGGCCCACGAGGCAGAGGCGGTGCTGGGGAAGCCGGCCAGGGGCCAGACCCAGTTCGACCGAACTAGGCCTTCGGCCGAATTGAGCCCAGCATGGAACCGCCTCCCAGTAGTCAATCCAGGCCGTAGGAGCCTTGGTCGGTGCATCCACCAGTTCGACCGAATCCTACAGTTCGGCCGAACCGAGATCTTCGCCCGAATGGCCTGACACCACCTTCTGGTGCCTTGGCCGCTGCTCCACCGCTCCACTACCTTGGTCCACTATAAATAGGAGCTCCTGGTCACTTGCAAAAGACACAACACAAGAGTGAGGAGGCGTTGCAAAGTTCCACCACTTGTATCAGTAGAAATAGGGAGAGAGGAGAGGTGAGCGTCCCGGAGAGGAGCCGGAGTGTTGGCCCCTCTTCTGCTATACCTCTACGGATGCGGCTTAGCTTCGAGTAACGTTCGGGTCGTGTCTGGTAACTCTTGTATCTCTCTCTGATTAATTGAGCAATCAGTTCTTACTTTTATATGCTTGCTGGTTCTTCATTCAATGCTTAGTTGATTGGTATAACTGTATACAGGTTGCTTAGCTTGGGTGCTTATCTTTCTATAGGAGATAAGTATTAGTTGACTAGTGTAGGCGTGGTGCCTATACTTGAGACTAACTTAGTTTATTCCCGTCGCAACGGAGGTGGTAGCCGTAAGGTGGTGACAGCCCTTCCGGTCTTTGTAGCCCATCACGTTAGTTCCGGTCCGTAGGATCCCCCAGTTAGGATCCGGTGACACCCAGAGTTGGTGGCACCCCTTCTCATCCCTTTTTGCGTGTCATAGGTTCCGTTGTCCCGAAGCAAGTATCTATCTGTATCCTCTGATCTGCTCGATCAATCAGTAGAGTACCCTATCAGGCTCGTACCCTCTCTACCCTCCTATTACTCCTCTTCTCTCTTTGTTGTTGTCACCCACCTCATCCATTCCATTCACTCCATTCCATCCACCTAGGACAACTTAGTTCAGAATTAGTTCGCTTCTCGTTCCCCGTGGAAATCGATACCTTGGAATACTCCCGGGTGAAAGCTACATCAGTATCCGTCCACTTGCAGGTTTATCTGTAGGCCGTAAGGAGTGCCAACAATGGCCATGGTCGCTCTGGCCATGATCTGTCATCAATCCATCATCGTCTTGGCTGCGCTTAACGTTAAGGGAAACGACTTCACCCTCGAGCCTACCTTTCCCAAGCTATTCGTGGCTACCTTCTTGTCTCTGAAAATCTGTGATCGGGTTTTGATGGCAAGTTCTTTGCTGGTTGGTGCTTCCACCCTTGTGCCCCCTTTACAAGCACTAGCTGGCTGCCCGTTGATGCCACCATCGGCCGAGATCGTGGTTCTTGCTTTTGTGGACGCAAGCACCACGGTCATGACTTTGGAGGTCGACAATTCATCGTGTTTGGAGGACTTCATCACCCAAGTTACGAAGGGCATCCTGGCGCCTCTTGTAGACAAGTCGTCGTGTCCCTGTGAAGTTGACCCTGTCCTCGTAGACACTCTCCCTCAGCTACCTTCTATTGAGGTGTCTGGGCTCAAGTGAAGCCGTCGCCAAGCCTTAGACCCTTCTCAGCCGTCATGCCAACCAAGCAAGGGGAGGTGGTCCTGTGCGGTGTCTCAGTGAGGTCGGTGTGCCTCTGCCCTTGATGACTCAAACAGGTTAGCGGTGAGGCAATTGTTCGATGAAAGCCATCCACCACAACACATGGATGCAATGAGGGTCATGTTCCCGATGTTGAAGAATGAGAGCAGGAACTCTCTCTCCATGATATGCAGTGTCAACTGAGGGCTCGTGTAGGTTATGTTGGATGTGAGTAATTCATTTTGGAGCTTCTTTCGGGTTGTGACGCTCTCCCTCGGCCACCTTCTACGGAGGCGTCTAGGCTCGAGCGAAGCCGTCTATAAGCCTTAGACCCTCTCTCAGTTATCAAGCCGGCCAAATGAGGGGAGCTGGTCGGTGTGCCTCTACCCTTGACGGCTCCAGCAGGTAAGCAGTGAGGCAATTCTTCGATGAAGGCCATCCATGACAACACATGGATGCAATGATGGCCATGTTCCTGATGTTAAAGAACAAGAGCAAGAAATATCCCTCCATGGGATTAAGTGTCGACCGAGAGCTCCACATAGAGCCACTCTTCTAGGTTGTCTTTGATGTGAGCAGTTAATGTCAGAGCTTTCTTTCGGGTTGTGTTTGGCTGGCTCTCCGGCTTGTGTCCATTTGGAGTCCGTTCCACTTGGGTTGTAACGGAACGTTGTATCAATTTTTTCTCCATCTTAATACAATGATATGATGCACAGGTATTCGAGAAAAAAATGATCAATGGAAATATGTTTCAGTCGCATCTATAAATCAGCTTTGCTAGAAAATCTCACATCATTTATGATTGGATGGCCCATATACTAGTTATGACATTACATTGGTTAGCCTATCTCTAATGCAACCCCGACATAAAACTCTTCTAGTTCCCATTCCTCAATTTGTAGTTTATCTTCTTTCACCCCAAAGAGAATGCCCCCTAAGTGTCCCTTTGTTGCGACTCAATTCCATTTGAAGGCTCCCCCTGGGACAATGCCCTCTAATCTGTGCTCATAAAAATTATGTTTAATGGTCTCTTTAAGCCCACAACTTCAGCATGTTCTTCGAAGATCAATTCTCTAAGTCGTATGATTCTAGCTTCTTTTCCCATCTGTCGGTGTTTAACGATCGAGTACCTGGCTAGGGTACCTCAGTACAGAGAAGTCGAGCATCTCGACGAGTTCTTAGGAATGATGGTGCACATACAAGACAACGATTTAGACAGGTTCGAGCCGCAATGTGCATAATACCCTACGTCCTATGTGATGTATTGCCTTGCGTATGAGTTGTGTTGTTTTGAGGGGGTCCTACTCCGCTTTATATGTACGGGAAGTAGAATTACAAGTCAGTTACATGATCCTAGTCATATACAATAAGGAGTACTATAATATGGTAATTACTGAGTCTCCTAATAGTACACGACTAGTTTTCTGAGTCTACTACGCTGTCTTGCATCACAGCTGACTGCTTCTGGAGTACTGGAGTCGGATTTTTCATGGAGTCTGATTTTTCATTGTAGAGTAAACCAATCCCGTGTGTGAGTGGCCCTACGGATCCTGGCCCCACACCATCTTCGTTGGGTACTGATTCTTCTCAATTCTCTACTCAATATTTGCTTCCACTCCCTTTCTTCACTTCTTTCTGCACTCCCCCCGGAAACGAACCGGATTTCCAATTACGGAAATCCGACTCCCTGTACCCTTGTGATAGTCCCAGGAACAACAGGTATCACGTACAGAACTCATTTCAGCGGAAATCACATCCATACATCGATTAAGGTCCTCAAATATGGTATAAATACATAGCGATATGGTACAAGCCTACTGGGCTAAACGACAGAAGGGAAACAACTACACGGCGGATAGCTACAAGCTTCTGGTGTTAAATTTCAAATTTCCAATGTATGTGAGTTTAAATTTTAAATCTTCAAAGTATGTGAGTTTAAAATTTAAAATTTCAAAGTATGTGGGTTTTTCTTTTTCATTTTTTCTAAAATTATCTTTGCCGAGTGCCATCAAATCCGGCACTCGGCAAAGCTTCAATTTTTTTAAAAAATTATCTTTGCCGAGTGCCAGCAGGTAGGCACTCGGTAAAGCCTACCTTTACTGCTGAGTGCCCGAAAAAAGGCACTTGGCAAACATGACACTCGGTAATTACAGAGTTTTATGTAGTGAAAGCAACTCCTGTTTTCTCCTACAATTTCATGGCGTTTATTGTTTCAAAGATTTCACCCTGTTTCTACCAAGACCAATATCACACTTCATAGCTATATAAAATTTCATCATCACAGGTATCAAGACCTGTAAATGAGTTTTTTGATATGTCGTTCATACCTGTAGGGCTGGACAAAATAATACTCGTGACTCATTAGCTTGCTCGACTCGGCTCAATAGTGGCTCGGCTCGGCTCGTTAGAAAATTATAATGAGTTGAGCCAATATTTTAGCTCGGTAGTATAATGAGCCAGCTCGAGTTGACTCGCGAGACGCTCACGAGCCAAAACAAGCCACAACCCAACGTCTCAGTCCAAGTCCAATAGAAAATATAACATTAGAGCCATATAGTAATTTCTTGATTTCAGAATATGTAAAGTATAAACAACCAACTCAAACCATAACTATGATAAATGATACAATTCGATTCTCTTCCTGCCCTATTGCACATGCGTCACCACCACCGTGTCTGGCTGGTCCTGCCATTGCCCATCCACATGATTGTACCCTACACTTCCGTTCCCTCCTGATCTGCTCTCGTTCACCAATGAAGTGAACGTTGTGTGTGATAATAGAGTTATATATTTTCTTATATTTATTCTTGATTACTCCCTTTTTCTTTGATTCGATTCATTAAATAAGAATGATTTGAGGCCTGATGCGATATAATTGATGATTTATGATTTATAAATTTAAAAAGGTTAGTGGTGCATTGATTACTCCTTTAAATCTAATGAATTTACGAATCTTAGACTTTTTCACTTTGATTTTACCTTACACTCATTTTTTATCGAGCTAACTCACGAGCTAAACAAGCTAGCTCGAGCCGGCAAACAAGTCGAGCCAAGCCGGATCTGTAGCTCGTTGAGATAATAAGCCGAGCCAAGACAGCTCGTTATCTTAATAAGCCAGCTAGAGCTAGGCTAAGCCAAGCCAAGCCAGCTCGATATCCACCCCTACAACGGCAAATTGCGTGGCCTGATCTGCCGTTGCAGCTTTTCTGGTACTCTTCCTGGCCACCACCACCGGGTGGAATCTTCTCTTGATGCTTTTCGTGTTGGACATTGAAATTGTCTCTCATCCTTCATTCTCGCCATTTTCCTCAATAGCAACTCCAACTCACCCCTCACCCAATTCTTCTGAATGATCTATTATAGTTGCTTCTGCCCGTATCGCTATATTTTGTCCAAGTGGTTTGCATGTTTCATCACCTGATTTTTGTGAAGGAGGTTTCATGTGAATGTCACCTGGTAACTGTAGCATCAGCCACTTCTCTTTACTCATTATAAAGTAATAATTGAAATACATATATAATATATGTAGTGTTTATATTTATTATAATGTAATATTACTCGTTTATGTATAAAAATAATACGAATATGAATAAAAATACACATTAAAACTAAAAAATGGAAAGAAATAAAAAACCAGAACTAAACTGTGCATTTAGTATCGGATGTGGCACTTTAATGTCTCACTACTACAGAAAGCGATATCACAAACGGCAGCATCACAAACGGTTTTGAAAAACCGTTTGTGATACCCCCATGATGCTATCACAAACGGTTCGTAATACGAACCGTTTGTGATGGGGGTCATCACAAACGGTTTTTGAACCATTTGTGATGATGTGTATGGTACATGTTCAAACCATATTTTGAAATAGTAAATGACTTCAAATCAAAAAGTCTTGAACTACAGAGTTGTATGGCTTCTCAAGATGCACAACTTTCACTTTGATCATTTCTTCATTTGACAAATTCATATGAATATTGTTCATAAAACCCATCTCTCTCATAGAGTTATAGTTTCCAAAACTATAAGAGAGACCTATAAGATTTGTGAACAATGTTACTCTCACTACATCGTATGGAAAAACGGTCAACATGAAAGTTGTAGATCTCGACAAGTCATGAAACTTTGTAGTTGACAACTTTGTAATTTGAAGTCATCTAGTTAGCTAGATCTAAGTCAATAAGTTTGTATTCAAAATTTGAAATTTGAGTTTTTCCAAACGACCTCGGATGAAAAAATGGTCAACATGAAAGTTGTAGATCTCGACAAGTCATAAAACTTTGTAGTTGACAACTTTGTCATTTGAAGTCATCTAGTTGCTAGATCTAAGTTTGAATATTCTCAAATTTGAAATTCAAATTTCGTAAACGGCCTCGGATGAAAAAACGGTCAACATGAAAGTTGTAGGCTTCGAAAAGTTAGGAAACTTTGTAGTTCAACATGTTTTGATTTGAAGTTGTTTAGGGCCTTAAATATGCAATTTAAACTGGGTCTAGTATAATATGATAGGAACCGAAACCATATCTACCCACAAGTGACAATGAGGTGTAGTGGTAGGGGAGGGCTCACGTGAGGGAGAGGTCACGGGTTCTATTCACGCCGGCCGCGGAGCACGCGACCTTTGCACGAAAAAATGGCGCGACTTGGCCTCCCCAAATGAAAATAAATTTTTTTCCCTACTGTTTTTGTATTTTTTGGGGTTTATTTCGGAAGCAGAAATCACAAACGGTCGATCGTTTGTGATGCCCCGAACATCACAAACGGTTTCAAAACCGTTTGTGATGGGCTTTTTGAACCGTTTGTGATGAGGGTGTGTGGAGTAGTGTGTGTCGGCCAGTAACTAATTGGAATTTTCTGACCGGGACTGATAGCTTGTTTTCCAGTTATGGAGGCTTCATGCACAGAGCTGTTTCCAAATGTGCCGTTTGGTACAGCTTCGGCTGAAGCCATGCACGGTGCTGGTCTTGGAGGCCTGCCAAAGGGGCTCTATAACGGAAGCCGACCAAACTGATCGATCCGTGATCCCTACCAGCTAGAAATCGCCAGCATCTGCATCGCACGTGCGTGTCGGCTATCATATAGAGTACCGATCAAATGCCAGAAGCGCGTCGCTTTTACTATACTAGTACCTGCAGCATGTGTGTCATGGATTTGACGCTCAAGTTGACGCGCAGTCGTGGCCGGCGCGGCAGCCGCATGCATGCGTGCGCACGCATGGACCCGACCGCGCGCGCGCAACGGTTGCACGGCAAGGAAACCCCAGGCGTGCAAGCAAACGCGTCCGTGCACACATCGCTCGGCCTGCGTCCGCCGCCGCCGTTGTCCTCCCTGCAGGCGCGGGAGCGGGCACAGATAAAGCACCTGAGCCGGCCATCTGGTGGCAGCAGGCAACCGGGCTGCGGCCGGCGATCAGCTGCGTGCCGGTGCCTGGCGCCGGCCCAAGTATTTAATGCTCGCAGGTGGGCGGCCACGCGACCGCGACTTGTGCTAGCTGCGTCGCCGTTGGAGCGTTGCGGGCAGCCGGCCGGTTGCTTGCCTTACCGCGCGCGGCAGGGAGCATGCATGTATGCGTGCCGGCCGCCAAGCGTGGGGACGACGACGGTGCCACACCTGGAGTGGCAGTGCAGAGACTTGCAGTGATGCACACGGGAGCGTCGCCACAGCCCACCCGCCACCAGGCCAGCGAGTTACGACTTTTCACCATTGCCGCACTTCCCGTGGACTACTGGCTCCTTTGTGCGAAATAACCTCCTCTTCTCGTTGGCTGCTGTGGTATCCCACGAACGGACGGAATCCTGTGCATTAGAGATGGGACACTCTTTTGGTGCCTCGGCCCATCACCAGTGTTTGGCACCTTACCGGTCAGAATTTTTAGTAATGGAAGATATATATGCTATAGGTTCAACTTTTCAAAAGAAGATGAATTACTCTATAGTACTTATTACACACGTATAGATATATATGTTTCGGTTTGCCGTTTGCATTTGTCAGATTTAATGTAATTAAAGGGTTTTCCGTAGTGAAGGCGTGCAACTCCTGTTTTCTCTTACAATTTCATGGCGTTTATTGTTTCAAAGATTTCACCCCTGTTTCTACCAAGACTAATATCACACTTCATAGCTATATAAAATTTCATCATCACAGGTATCAAGAACCGTAAATGAGTTTTTTGATATGTCGTTCATACCTGTTCTTTGCTGTTGCGTGGCCTGATCTGCCGTTGCAGCCTTTCTGGTACTCTTCCTGGCCGCTACCACCGGGTGGAATCTTCTCTCGATGCTTTTCGTCTTGGACATTGAAATTGTCTCTCATCCTTCATTCTCGCCATTTTCCTCAATAGCAACTTGTTGACACAAAGATACGCCAGCACACTTGAGATCGCACGATCGCACAGCACGGCCTCACCACGGCGAACACCCGATCTCCCTCGGGCAAACCGGTCAGACCGGCTTCAAGAACCGGTCAGACTGATTTCTGACCGGAAGTCGTGAAGACCTAGAAACTCGAGCTCGGGAGGGATCCCGTCGGAGCCCAAGCAATCTAGGGTTGCTCTAGGGTCGGCAGGCCACCTAGAACGCCTTAGTACGTCGCGGAGACGAGCAAAGGACAGCAATTAGGGTTGGAAAAGTGTTTAGGGTTTGGAGATAAAAAGTAAGGAACAATTGTGTTTGATTCGATTGGAATAACTCTCAATCGGCCTTAGCCTTCATATATATAGGCCGGGGAAGTCGTACCCCTTCCAATTCGGTTACAATACGGGATAAAACTCGGAATCCTAATCCTACCCGAACTACAACTCCAAACCGATCTGACCGGTTCGGCAAACGGGTTTGACCGGTTTCCCTCGGCTGCTGTCAATTTTGACTATCAACACATGCCCCCTGTCTTTTTAGTGAGCTTGCAAACTAAAAAGCATGTATATAGACAATTACAACTCAGGAACCAAAATTTATACTAAGGGCGATATCAAAAAATCTATCGGCCATTTAATCTTCATGCATCTTGCCATACGCTTGGGTAATATTTCTTCAAATATCTTCCGTTGATAGCTTTAGGTAAACGATCGGGGTGGTTGTTTTGGGTGTTTTCTTTTTGTCATTTTATCATTTTTACAACAAAGTCCTTTGCGAACCAAACAGAATATGCTGAAGCTTTGAGGAAGGGATCCAAGAACGGTGGAGTGTCAGCCATCGTGGATGAGATCCCATATTTGTCCTGTTTCCTCTCTGATAATAAAAACAGTAAAGAGTTCGAGATGGCTGAGCGTCTGTACAACACCCCTGGACTTGGTTTTGTAAGTTCCTTGCTCTATATAGTACTCTCGTACATTCTCTGTTCAATCCTTTTGCTATTACAGTGCAGTGGCAAAGAAAACCTGACCAAAACTAGCACCATCCCTTTTGTCATCAGGTGTTTCCTACAGGCTCTTTACTGGTGCACAGTCTCTCAGTTGCCATCTTGAACCTAAGTACCTAACTGGAGGGAACGAGAACTCAAGAATCGGACAGGAATGCCTAGGCTATGCTGAGCTATCGAAAGGCGACAGCAAACCTATTGCTGATTCCACACCCCTCACTTTGCGAAGTTTCTCTGGTCTCTTTATTATCACTGGAGGTGTCTCAGCTTTCATGGCAATTATAAGCATCATCAGGCACAGAGTGAGAGTTTCTGTATCGCAAGACCGAAATGGTGGAAGTGTGCCCACTGATCAATGGCTTCACGAATTCAGGGATAACAATTCCCAGGGTGCCCCTGGGAGTGGTCGAAGCACAGAGGCTGGCCCAATGCTGGACAGTGTGCCCAATGGCTCTGTGCCTGAAGTTTCTATCCAGATCGAGATGAGTAATACTGGCCACGGTGTGGGAAGCAGGGACCTGTAGGCAGCAGATCAAAACAGCAGATACAAAAACCACTTTTTTATGCAGATAGTCATCCAATGATGTGCTACAGAATTCTGTGTATACGACAGCCAAGAGCCCCATTTATTTTCGCAACTTAACGCAAAAGTCTCTCAGATCGGTGACTTGCAACAAAAACAAGACAAGTTGCCTTCTGACAAGAGAGAACTCAGAATGCTTGATGGAGTTGATTATTCATGAACCTGTCAAGTAGGTACTCAAGTAGATAGTGAAACAAACAGTTCTTTTTTTAAGTAGTCGACACTCGACAATGGGTTATCAGGTTAAACTATATATATGTAGTATTCATTTATCTCTACTCATGCCTTTTCGCAGAAAGTTCTTGTTCATGCCATTTCGCAGAGACACTACCGGAAATCGGCTATATGCCGTGTGCCCAAGCATTTGCCGTGTGCATTATATCGGGCACACGGCAAAGACTCTATATGCCGTGTGCCAAGTGGCAGGCACACGGCAGCCAACAGGCACACGGCAAATACCCTATATGTCGTGTGCCAAGTGGCCGGGCACACGGCATCCAGTAAGCACACGGCATATAGAGTCTATTTGCCGTGTGCCTAACGTCTGGCACACGGCAAATGCTCGTTTAATTTCTATATAACAACACAGTTTACCAGGAGCCCACTATTTTTCAGAGAAAATCCATCCGACTGCATCTACGCATATGTGTTGTAGTAAAAGGCACACTTGAACAAGGAATCATTTCTTTAAAGAAAACAGTCAAAACAATGCAAAAGAAGGCCGGCTTGGTAGAACCCTAAATTTTGCCCTTACGTTCTTGAACCACACAGCTCATGTTTTCCGTATGTCATCCATGCACCTTTGGAGAAAATAATGCTCGTACTGGCCAACGAAACAAAATATAGACAGTAACCAAATGTTACACAGGCTGACATGTTACCAGCCTCCCTCATCCTAATTGATACTAGCTACATCACGTCGTTACGCATGATGCACGGACTAAATCTAGTGCATGTCATTATTTTGTGTATACTTGCATAAACTTGATCGATCGGCCCCGGCCGGAATTGAATGTTATCTTTAAGCTAAGGCAGGGCAACTTTGATTTCAAGTGGTGGTCTGCTCCATATGCCGTTGATTTGCTCAAAATGTGTTTACCACAAAAGGACGTACGAATGAAAATTCGAAACGATCTTTTCTACTTGTTCCCTACAGTCGATGTTAAATTTTCTCTAAACAAATACACTTATGTAGATGAGTAAATCCATGCATATGGCGTTCATTGGTCAGCACATGTTTACTAACCAAATAAAAAAACATCTCAGTATACTTCAAACTCCACCACCCAACAGCTGCTATCACTGCCTTCCCCTGGACCACCAAGTCCACTCGTGCCGATAACGGCCAGATAGATAGAGCCCACACCATCCCGTGCCTTTGAACATGAGCAAGGGCAAGCTGCTTATTATCATTTGTTCTCTCAAATTTATAAGATTACTAGGTTACAAGAGTTCCATACGAACTCTAACCTGCACCATAAATACAAGTCAATCTCATCATAACCAGATCATATACATACATGGATCCTTTACATAACCTAATAAAAGATTAACTTGATGTGTACGTAAGGAATGCCTCATGCCCTCATCTTATATGTTGTGCTTCCACACACCATCAATGATGGGAGCACACAAGCGGGCTAGGACTGGAGATCAGCGGCCAAGCAAGTCCCTTGCCTCTCTGTGGAAAAGTCAGCTTCTGCCGTTGGAGCTAGCTGTCAGTATACATAGCAAGAGAATCATGCTTGCCTTGTTTCTCCAAGAGAATATGGCTGCGGCTCTCCATGGAACTGCACTTGGCCCTCCCTGTAGGGTTTTGTGGATTTTCTCGGTCTACCTTATTCTTCATCTTTATCCATGGTGCCACTCACAACATACATCATGAGGCTAGAGGAGGCCATTTGATGGATGAGTAGTACCTAATACTTCGGGCCATTTGTAGAGGCCAGGGTATTTTTCACGCATGGTTCTATTTTCCAATCATTTATCCTCTCAAAATTGAACCTGCAAGCCATCCTTGATTATAAAAGAGACAAAATGAAGAAAATCATGTTTGACTTCCATAAGACTAGTGTAAAAACGAGAGTCCCCGATATCCATTGGGGCTTAGAACCAAGGTACGTATTTGATGCGTAAGAGCTGCATGCTGTCCTGTTCCTTCAGTGGTCATTAATATCATTTGCTGAGTAGCGCTGTATTTTTCCCAAGACTCAAAGATATCATGACCAAAATGTCCTGATGTTGCCTCTCCAAGTTTAAAATGCGTTATCATATCTTAATTAGCCACACTATTAGTGCGGAATACCTCTTGCTCGTTTAGATGCACTTCCATTTCATCATTTCACAAAACTGGACGCCTGGACCTACACTTTACCTTTTCTTTTTGCACCTTTTACATTTCCTATGCCTTTTCACTCTTGACTAAACAGGGGTCCAATGGAGCAGTGGGTGATGTGACCATAACCGGTGACAATGACTCTAAACCACCAATTGGATGGATCTTTTTGAAGCCGCTAATACATATCCGATGGATATTTTTGAAGCCGTTAACGAAGGAACTTTGGCTTGCCATTGTGGGTTTCATCTTCTTCACTGCCTTTGTTGTGTGGATGATTGAACGATCCATAAATACACATTTAGTTGCTAGATCTAAGTTTGAATATTCTCAAATTTGAAATTCAAATTTCGTAAACGGCCTCGGATGAAAAAATGGTCAACATGAAAGTTGTAGGTTTCGAAAAGTTAGGAAACTTTGTAGTTCAACATTTTTTTGATTTGAAGTCGTTTAGGGCCTCAAATAAGCAATTTAATCTCGGTCTGGTATAATATGATAGGAATCGGAACGCTATCTAGTCACAGGTGACGGACAGGTAGAGTGGTAGAGAAGGCTTCGCGCGAGGGAGAGGTCGTGAGTTCGAACCCAACCGGCCGCGGAGCGCGGGAACTATGCGCGAAAAAATGGCGCGACTTGTCAGACCTACATCGGCTTTAAGTTTACGAATGCTCGGTGTTGCTGGCATTTAAATAATTTTTTTCGCTACCGTTTTTGTATTTTTTGGGATTTATTTCGGAAGCAGAAATCACAAACGGTTGGGTTCTTGAACCGTTTGTGATGCTGAACATCACAAAGGGTTCCCAAAACCGTTTGTGATGGGCTTTTTGAACCGTTTGTGATGAGGGTGTGTGGAGTAGTGTGTGTCGGCCAGTAACTAATTGGAATTTTCTGACCGGGACTGATAGCTTGTTTTCCAGTTATGGAGGCTTCATGCACAGAGCTGTTTCCAAATGTGCCGTTTGGTACAGCTTCGGCTGAAGCCATGCACGGTGCTGGTCTTGGAGGCCTGCCAAAGGGGCTCTATAACGGAAGCCGACCAAACTGATCGATCCGTGATCCCTACCAGCTAGAAATCGCCAGCATCTGCATCGCACGTGCGTGTCGGCTATCATATAGAGTACCGATCAAATGCCAGAAGCGCGTCGCTTTTACTATACTAGTACCTGCAGCATGTGTGTCATGGATTTGACGCTCAAGTTGACGCGCAGTCGTGGCCGGCGCGGCAGCCGCATGCATGCGTGCGCACGCATGGACCCGACCGCGCGCGCGCAACGGTTGCACGGCAAGGAAACCCCAGGCGTGCAAGCAAACGCGTCCGTGCACACATCGCTCGGCCTGCGTCCGCCGCCGCCGTTGTCCTCCCTGCAGGCGCGGGAGCGGGGCCGGGGCACAGATAAAGCACCTGAGCCGGACCTGGTGGCAGCAGCCAACCGGGCTGCGGGCGGCGAGCTGCGTGCCGGTGCCTGCCGCCGGCCGAATTATTTAATGCTCGCAGGTGGACGGCCACGCGACCGCGACTTGTGCTAGGCTGCTAGCTGCGTCGCCGTTGGAGCGTTGCGGGCGCCGGCCGGTTGCTTGCCTTGCCGCGGCAGGGAGCATGCATGTATGCGTGCCTGCCGCCAAGCGTAGGGACGACGACGGTGCCACACCTGGAGTGGCAGTGCAGAGACTTGCAGTGATGCACACGGGAGCGCCACAGCCCACCCCCCACCAGGCCAGCAGGGGGTAAATGAGCCCGGCCGGCGACTTGCCACTTTTCACCATTGCTGCACTTCCCGTGGACGCTCCTTGTTACGTTGTCCACACATTTCCTTTCGGTAATTTCCAACGACAATGGCTCCTTTGTGCGAAACCTCCTCTTCTCGTTGGCTACCGTGGTATCCCTCGAACGGAATCCTGTGCATTAGAGATGTGACTCTTTTGGTGCCTGGGCCCATCACCAGTGTTTGGCACCTTACCGGTCAGAATTTTAGTAAGGCTATTCATAATAGGCATTTCCAACTATACCACATAAGCAGAATATCATTTAATTTATAGTCAAAATACATCCCTCTCAAAGTAGTATTAACTTTTTTTTTGTTTTCAAGACTACATACAAGACACAGACTACCTTGAAAACAGTGTACACATGATTTCACCACCATAAAACTCATTTCATCTCTCTTTATTGATTATTTACCACATCAACAAAAACATAGACATGTCACAATATTTAATGCTGATGAAACTCTTACCGAGAATGGCCTCATGGAAGATATGCTCTAGCTTACTTTTCAAAAGAATAAGAGAAATCAACAATTTTTTCTCAGGCTAAAATTTTTGTGCTTTGTGACTTTCTATGAACTTTTTTATTTTTTTCAAATAAATATAGTCAACATTTAAAAATCCTATATTTAACATTTGTTCAAACTTCGCTTAACAATCTGAATGAAGCGCTTCAACAATTTCAACATTACCGTGCGTAGGCGTCGCCACGAGGTTAGTTGAAAAGGTATACTGTGAATGTTGACCATATATACCAATGCAAAGAGTTGAGTCCTTATATTTCGAATGTCGATTTTTCTGAAAAAAATAACTTCAATAAAATCTTATTTTATTGCATTAATTTTAAGAGATACCATGGTTTAGATATTTTTAAAAGTAAATAAATGATTTAGGAGATAAATGCATTTAAATCTTCAAATTCACCCATGTTCTCCCCTAATATTAACAAACAGCAGGTCGACACGTATTATTCTCGTACGTTTGTATTGGCTTGCTTGCCGTGTCCACTTACGTCTGCACGAGTCCAAGCCGTTTCAAAGGTTTAACAAAAAATTCGGTAGTCCTAGCGCCCGGACGTCCGACGAGAAAGTAAAAATCGGACGGGTGACGTGGCGTAACCACAGCTAAGTATTCTCTCCGACAGTACTGTAGCACAGAAAAATCCCGCCGCAACATGGGCATGATGTTGCATGCAACATGTAAGATTTTTGCAACATACAAAAATAGCGTATGCAACATCAAACAATAGTATCTGCAATATAAATAGTCATCGTTTGCAACACTAGAAACACGAGCTCAGAACTCTCAGCCACACACGGTAGCCGTAAAAAATTCCCAATAAAAATGCAACATCCGGATGAAACACTTACAACATGCATGCGAAACATATGCAACATCACAAAAATCCCAGATCTATTTTTGCAACATTCATATCAAACAGTTGCAACATTTTTCTGGAACATCCGAAACACGTAAAACATGTTGTTGCAACATGGAGCAAAACCCTAGAACATCCTAGATCTACTTTTGCAACATTCACATCAAATAGCTGCAACATTATTCTCAAACATCCGAAACACGTGAATCATGCTTATGCAACATGGAGGAAACCCTAGCAAAAATGTAGATCTGGGATGGAGAAGGAAGAGGAGGGGGCCGCCGGCGGCGCGTGGAGAGCCGGGGTGGCGGCCGCGGCACCAGCTCAGCTCGGCTCGTTAAGGAAACGAGCAAAAATTCTGGCTCGGCTCGGCTCATTAAGCTCACGAGCTGGCTCGTTAAGCTCGCAAGCTAGAGTTAAATTTAAAACTGCCACAATAGTGTATATATATAATATAAAAAATTATAGTATTTATATGGTCTTAGTACCTCTAAAATCTACTCTGTCGTATTATAATAATGAAAAATAACCATATCATCTAGAACTACGTATATAGTATACATATATTATTATTAATTAATAATTTGCTCATTAGTCTATTAAACCTTCTAGCTCGTTTGGCTCGCGAGCAGCTCGCGAGCCGGCTCGAACTCGCTCGTTATACTAACGAGCAAAAACTTTTGCTCGGCTCGTTAGGAATATATACCGAGCCGAGCCGGCTGCAATCCGAGCGAGCTAACGAGCTTCGAGCATTTTGTCTAGCCTGACCATTTCTTTTACTGAAAGAATGTTTCGCAGTAGGCAAGAATAGAGATAAGTGGGCAGAAATCTAAGGAAAGTGATAACTACCATTTGCATGTTTGAAGTTCCTTATAGTTCTTTAAACCCAATCTAAATATAGTTTGAAGGTACTATAAACAAAATGGTCCTATGCCATTATTTATGATTTTGGTGATTGAGTGACAATATGATCGTCTAATGAGTTTGTCTAGATGAATATTTTATAGGTCCTAAGGTTTGATTCCAAGCCATCCAAATGTAATGACTTAGAAATATTTTGGAATTCCAAATGATGGCAAGATCAGAAAAGATGAATCGGAATAAACACTTGCGGACAATCAAGACAAGACTACACACCGACTTATTATACCGATTCATTTGATGTGGGATTTTCAGGGCACCGAATCAGTCGAGTTGTAGTTCTTCTCTAGAAAGACCAACGTATTTGACCGATTCATTCGGTGTTGGTCTTGTGTTGCACCGAATCTGTTGGCTTTGATGGCCAAGATGAAATTCATCTCTGAAAAGACCTATGTGTTTGACCGATTCATTCAATTCGATGATGGTTGTGAGTAGCACCGAATCCGTCAGTGTTAGAAGAAGACATCAGCTTAGGAAAGTACACCAATTCATTTGGTGTATAAGGAGAGGGAAGCACCGAGTAAAGCGGTGTCTGGGCCTAGACGTCAGTGGGAGTAAGAAGTCCAATTGCTAGCTGAGGTGGCACAAACCCATTGATTTGGTGTCCCCTCCTCTGCATAATCGAATATGTCAGTGTTATGCAAAAATGTTGTAGCGGTTGGCACGTCTAGTTTCTTAGGTTGGGGCTATTTTTATACCCCATTGCTCAACCAATTCTAGGGTGTTAATTAGAGTTTGGGACAGTTGTAGTCTTTTGTTTCACATAAATTCAAGTGATTTATCCACCAATGTGATCAAGAGAAGACTAGGGTAATCAGCAACAAGGCTTAGGTCTTATGATTAGTGGTAGTTTAGGGCTATTAGCGCATTGCTTTAGGAATTAGCCTAGAGTTAGGCGAGGTTTGCACACCTCTTTGTTGTCAGTGCTTGCGTGCACCTTGTGTTGTAAATCCGTGGCTTGTAAGCCTTGTAAGACCCTCCAAACTGAGTTTGTGAAAGTGGCCGCCAGAAGTTGTGAGAGGGAGCAGAGACCCTCGGTGTTTTGCCAAAGCTCTACCGAGTGGAAACGACAAGGAGAATCCGGGAGAGGCAAGTGGTGAGACACTCGAGCATAGGGAGAGTCCATCGGCTATCCACGAAATTACTGGACCAGAAAGCAAGGCCCTTGCGCGGGTTTTCCCTTGATAGGGGCTCCAACAACGAGAAACAGGGGAAAGCGTTCGTATACCTCATGATTAATCGTCGTGCAGAGTTTATGCTTTCTACACTTTTTATATTCCGCATTATTTCTTTCACTACTTTTCACATTTCCTAGAATTATCATGTGAAGTTGATAGGATTGGAAGCTATGGTGTAAAACTTTTGAATGGTAGAGATAAAAACATATAGAAACATCTAGTGCACATTTAGATAGAAATTGAAATAGGTTTTCTATGTGCTTGGAGCCTTAGTTTTTTAAACCCTCACCCCTCTTTCAGGGTGTCACAGTCCCTTCAGGTAGAACTCGGAATATGTACTAGAAGTGTACCCTTTTTCAAGAATCAATTTTTCGCGATATCAGGGTTATCGTCCTTTTCCTTTTTATTCAAACTAGACAATGAATAATAAAGTTGCCCGGGATAAAAATATGCTTCCCGTTCTCCTTTATTCAAACTAATAAGAATACAAATGCACGATATGTATTCTGTAGGACTAACCACATTCAATAAATTAGCATAAATAATAAGCAAAACAACATGGTCATTAGGGCACGTAAATCTCTCTTGAAACTAATTTCTCACACCATATGAACTCATGAACTCTTGTTGCTCAGAAGATGATAACCCACAAATAATTGTAGTTTTCTTTCGGAGATTCTTGGGAAACGAACAAGGCAAATAAGCTATTGATTATATCTAAGAAAAGCCAAAACTGAGCAGGACAACAACTCAGTGACAACATAAAATGGAAAGATGCTTGGAAATATGAAATTTTAATTAGATATATTCTTTTTTTTTGCGCAACACAGTGCAAATGCATACGCTTACATATACGCATACACACGCAACCCTTTCTATATGAGTATCCCCGAGATACCGAGCCGCTAAACCAAAAATTGGTGATGATATCTCCCCTTTGTGACCATCAAAACTCGTAATGTTCTTTGACATGGAAAATTGTACATTGTTCTTGTTCTTTTTTCCATGAAAGATTAGTATAGACGCAAACACTCACAATGCACGTATACTCACTCCTATGAATACAGACATGCAAACCTTACCCTTAGGAGCACCATCAGGAGATTGGACCAGCATATGTCGACATTGACAAAGTCACTACAGGAGCCTCGCTGTCGACAAGCATATCGCCTACTAATAAAAGAATAAGGCCATCAAATCCTGCAATCAATAAAGTAAAATATGACACCCAAGCTGAGTACTCGGTGGACAGGTTCTGCCACAATAAACCTTACCACCTGACCTATGATCAGTTTGCTACATCGTTCTTGTTCTACCGGCATGTCCTTTCATTTATCATGTGTGGTCAAGTTACTTGAAAAAGTTATATTATACTTGTGGGATACTTGTATTCGAGGTATTCACTGTGTTTAGTTAGAAAAAGAAGAAGAGAAAGTTTGGTGAAAATGTCACATCGGACACTGTAGTGCACTGTAGCACTTTTCGTTTGTTTGTGGTAAACATTGTCCTACCATGACCTAACTAGGCTCAAAAGATTCGTCTCGCCGTGTACATCAAAACTATGTACTTAGTTTTTTTATTTACCCACGTTTAGTGTTCCATGCATGAAGAGAGAGATTTGATGTAATTTGATGTGATAGATGGATAGTGAAGTTTGGAGAGAGAATTTTTGGGAAAGTTAGGGAACTAAACACAGCCATTGTTCCCACCAACATTAACACAAATCTCTGGGCAGAGGTTTAAGGCAAAGCTCCCAATCTCAGACCGATTGGGAAAAGCACGACCCTCCAGGGCACGTGTCACCTCCCCGAACTGATGGGAAGGTGCGAACAAGCTGGACAGATGGCATGCTCCCGACCGACTTGGCGCATGCCGCTCCATCTAAGGACGACGCTCATTGCGAAGGTGTGGCGTCCTCCCGACCTGTTTTTGAGCCACAACGGCATGAGCTGAGGGAAAGAAAATGGCCCTTGACTATCCGAAGGGTCAAGCCAGGCCACAGTGTTTCTTCCTTATCCCAAAAACCAGGGGACATGCGCTCCCCTCTACATATTGGGCTGCGCACAAAGCCCAGACTGTGTGAAGTGACATGAGAAGGCTAGCTCCCTACTTCCTCACATAGGAGCAGGCCTAGAAAGACCCAGCGGCCCAGGCGCAGGCCCAAATCGATTGCAAGATTGACTCACGAACAGTCGGCAGAGCTCAGGAGAAGGCCAAGCGGCGGCCGATCAAATCAACACCTTATCTTCCTGATAAGCTACACCTGCACGGTTAACACCGTGGTCGACACGGCATCATCATGAGCACGCGCAATCGGCTCTGACAGCAGCAGAGAAGAGTGACTCCCGTGGTCATGCCCCCGACCTAACAAAAATAGTTGGGAATGACGACAGAAGAAGGCGGGCCCATGGATGGTGTTTGGAAGCACTCTAAGGCTTCCGACCTCTGACTCCTATTCTTCCTATTTCTCTTTTTTCCCAGGTAAACTGAACCCCATTCATATATAAGGGGGAAGGGGCCCTCGGAAAGGGCAGAGTGAAACGCTCACGCCCGCACGCGCACACATTCTCACAAACTACTTACGAGCAACCCCCTTTGTAAGCTCTGAGGCAATCAAGCACAAGGAACACGAACAGGCAGCACTGGACGTAGGGACATTCCGCCCGAACCAGTATAATTCCTCCGTGTTTGCAATGTCTACCATCACTCTCCGCGGAGAAAAGCTGCAACTAAGTAAACAACCGATGACGAAAGCACCAACAATACTCCTTCCATCCCTGAATATAGCTACATTTAGTTTTTTAAAGTCAAATCTTTTTATTAACTATGACTAATAATATCTCTATTAATAAATTATTTTGAAAAGAATAGGTTACATATAATAATAGTTTGTTTATGATAAATCTACTAACATATTTTTTATATTATTAGTCTCATTATTTTGCTATTTATAGTCACAATTGAAAAACGTTTGACTTTGAACAAGTTTTCTAAAAAATACTCATGAAAATTTATGCAAAATAGTTCTCCTAAGCAACTAATAAGAACATGTTTCCCAAAGAAAAAAACTTGTTCAATTTGTTATATGACACTAGTACATAGATTGTTTTTGCTAGCGACTAAAAGTAGCATAAACATTAAGATGTCCACCATCATAATTCTATTGTCATTTTTGAATGTTCAAATGCTGCCACCAATTTTGGAATTATCTATTGTTTCAAAAGATACTAATCTTCTTTTTGGTATTCTTTGTTTTGAACATTCTTCATGATACTTGGAACTACGTCTATCTTTTATCATAACTACGTCTAAAACAATTTTTACATTATTTGGAACATTTTTTTGCTAAGTAGAACAATTTCTATTTTTATTGGAATAATTTTTATTTACCTAGAATATTCTTATAATTCAAACTTTTCGATTGGAAAAAAATTAGCACTCAAACAATTTGTATGATTTATTCTAGTATTTTATTATTTGGAAAAATGTATACTTGGTATATTTTCCTTGGTACTTAGAAAAACATATATATTCAATTAACTGAAACGATATTTTCTTTCTAGGACTTTTTTCCTTCTCATTTTTTCTTACTAAGATTTTTTTTTCTTAGAACATGTTGTGTGCACTTGAAAATTTCAGATGGTTGTAGTTTTTGGACCAAACCACATATTTGTTTAGAACATGTCTTTAAACTAGAACATTTATTAAGGTTGACAATTTTGTAGTGAAGTATACACATTTTTAAATTTTTCATTTCATGGTACAGATGAAATGTATATTTATAAAATATTATATATTTTTTTTGAGATCATAAAATATTATATATTTAAGAAAAAACAATTATGAGTATTTTATTGTGACTGATGAACATTATGCAAAGGTACAATATTCTTTATTGAGCATAATTTCTACTCAATATAGGAGAATTATGGAAAAGGTGGAGAATTTCAATGTGGAGAAGCAATATCTATAAGAGAATTATGGGGTGAAGAGAAAAAAATAAAGAAAATAAAAAAATGCAAACCCTCCGGTAAGTGCATGACTAACTCAGCACCATTGTGCTTTGGGCCTGTTTGGATAAAAAAAATATTTTTAGAGTTTTTAGATACTACCAAGGTGATGCAAAATATCTAGGTATTGACAATATATCAGGGAGGTGTTTGGATGGATGACATCGTTTTTGTGGGTTTGCTCATCGGAGCCTCTACAACCTACAAGACCAATTGCTTTTCTTTCTATTTTTGCTTCTACTTTCTAATAAATTACTAATGACTAATTAATCTACATGCCTGTAGGCTACTCTTTCCGTCTCAAAAAAGAAGACACTTTAGGTTTGTCTTAAGTCAAACTTCTTAAAGTTTGATCAAGTTTATATAAAAAATTACTAATATATAATACCAAATAAGTGCCAATATATAGATTCGTCATGAACTATAGTGTCTTCTTTTTTTTAGATGAAGGGAGTATACTAGAAGTAATTACGGTACTGAATTGATCCCAGTAGCTATCTTTCCTGTATATTGAGATGCTAATTAGTCAAAATTTTAACGTTTATTGATTTGTGTAAATGTTCCAAACTGGCCCGCCCCCCCTTTTTTTGGTTTTGCAAACTACGGTATTTCTAAAATCAGGGCTTTTTGGAGTTTAGAAAACTTTATCCATTCCTAGCCAATATGTCACCTAAGAACAAGCATGAATTATGTTTTCTACCTAAGAACAAGCAAGATCGTACGTGTGTACCATCTTACACTAGCAGAAAAATGACTTTCTATCTACTTCATTTGTCTCGGGTAGGTTTGAGCTCGAGACAAACGCTAGCATTTGTCCTAGTTGTAATTTCTAAGGGACTCAAGGCTCTTTAATCCCGTTAGTAACACTGATGGAAACTAATGCCTAAGAGACCTTAAAGTCCTCCACTGGTTAATTTTTTAAAAAAAAACACCCAGGACTATGTTACATGTGTTGCTTAGGTGTGAGAGTAAGAAAGTTCTACGTGAGGCGAGAGGTCCCGAGTTCGAGTCCCATGCACTTCAAGCTCGTATTTCCGTGCGAAAACTCGTGTGACTTGCGACAGCGCTGTGCTGGGCCTCTTCCAAGCTGTTTTGGAACCGGGACAAATAAAGCATCGCCTACTAGTGTTACCACCTGGCAGCCATTTATCAATCCAAATTTTGTGCTGTTGTAAATTTTGTTGGACATTATCTGTCGTTAATGCCCGATTATATATAAAGTCTTTCGTACCTTTTCCACCTCCAAAAAACTTTTCATGATTGCAGTAATAATTAAAACCTTTAAACGTATGAAATGATTTAATCTGTTCCTGATCCTTTCGTGCTGTAGCGTCCTGTCTTTGGTTATTCATGGATGCAATCAAATAAGAAAAAGAAAAGCATGGGGGTAATAACAACTCCTAACTGAACAGGAGCCATCTGATGAGTACTGCTAGAGGCGGCCACAATCGTAGTCGGCATGGCGACGTGACTCGTTGCCTAGAAGAGCCAATATGGCCACGCAGACAAGCTTCTTCACCAGTGACTTCGCAGTCATCAAGGTTCCGTAGACGAATGACTCCAGAGACAGCCTAAACAACCGTGGTCTCCTCTCGCTGACGTATTTCCCCAACGCCACACGGACCTTCTCTTCCAGTTCCCGCTTACTCGCGCTTCCATCGACGACACCTTCCGGCACAGCCCGCGAGAGCGACCGGGCAAGCACGACAGCGTCCTCCAGCGCGGCCGAGCCGCCCTGGCCGAAGAATAGCCCCATGACGTGCATTGCGTCGCCGGCGACCGTCACAGTGCCCCGCTGGAAGCGCCCCAGCAACACCTGCCACGGAGGACGGTACCACACCTTGGTCAGGGTTTTCGTCTCCGGGTCGCGCCGCCGCACCATCTCGGCAATCTCGGCAGGGCACTCCTGGATCTTCTCGAGCACGTACTCTCTCGCGGCACTCTCGTTGGTGAACCCTGCATCAGATCACATTCACGTTATTCCAAAATGCTACACGCTATTTATTTGTTGACTGGTGGAGTAACAGCATATGCGCGGTACTGAAATGGACAATGTGTAAACGATCTCAAGTCATACCTGTGGAAGGGCATGGCCTACTGACGAAGAAATGGACAAGATTTTCATTGATAGGCAAGCGTCCGGCACCGAAACCGTCACCTGTGAAGCGCAGAAACCGGGTTCCGAACGGATGCCCGTGCAGGTAGCTTGTCAATCCGAGGAGGATCAAGCGAGGAAGATGTGATGGAGCTCCTAGTCCCAAGTATCGGGCTACAATCGAGTTCGCCCCATCACAACCAATCAGCACCTGCATTTGTTGAGATCAATCGCTTAGATCACCGTTGCAGAAACACAGTAATTTTGTATGATCAGTTGTCGGTGCTTGTTATTATACCACACGTGATTACGTACCCTGGCCTTGATGGTACTTCCGTCCATTGTACTAAGAACGGTACAATGGCAGTTGGAGTCCTCGAAAATTGTTGCAATGTGAGCCAAAGCGGATTGTTCCTGCAGGTAGGTTTTTCGCCAATGCCTCAACCAGATCCTTTCTTTTTAAGCATCGGAGCTCCTTCCTCACAAATGTGGTGAATTAAAGTGATTTGAAAGAAAATGACGGAGGTTACTGTCATGCAGCATGACTTTGGTAATGTCTAAACGGTGATCACTCTGTTCAGTCAATCATGACTATCTGTGACTGCTAATTTGTTCAATCAAACATCACTAGCTCTGAATGCTAATTTAGAACCAACTATTTGAATTCGCCACATGGAGTTTATAGCATCGGGTTATGTCATGACAAATACTTTTATGTACGTACTGACCTGGTAGGTTTGGAAGTGTTCTTGATCTGCTTCTGCCACACATTGTGATACCTGAGATGCCAGCGTATTACAAACATGAGCCTGATCTTTGATTCGACAAACCCTTAATGTCAGCAACCATTTTTTCATGCTATGACTTTCTTTCTATATTGGACAATGGAAGCTCACTGTAACAATCGATAACTTTACAACAGCAGTGTTTAGACAAACATTTTCTAAGTGAATAGAAATATGATATGGCGCATTCAAATGCCAGAAAGGCTGGAATGCTTACTCAGTTATTATGTCAGCGGTCTCCCTGAGCTCTGTTGCGAGGCCAAGTTGTTCCAGTGCTCGCCATCCATTAGCATGAACACCAATGGCCACTCCATCTGAGCGCAGAGTCTCGGACTTCTCTAACACAAGGCTATTTAGCCCTTTCATGTTTGCAAGTCAATAGAAGACTATGAATAAATAATAACACATCAAAATAGCGTTATCTGTTTAACGTTGTTTCCGATTCTCCACTTGTGGATGAACTTGAATCTGTCCTCTCATAACTCAGATTGATGCGGACAGAGCAATTTGGACGAAGCTAATTTTGTTTGGATGCAAATTCCAAAGACTGTAGAGTGGTCTAATCGGCTAAACAGTTTTCCCATTCCATTCAACTAAATGTTTCCAAAATTCTAACAACATGTTCAGATGAAGAGATGCTTAAGATGTTTTCCTTGTTATGCTATACAAAACATGATTCTAGAATCAGAAAGCGACGTTTGCCTAAAAACTAGAGGAAATTAGGGAGAGTGGTCTCACCGGCGCAGAGCTAGAGCAGTGGCAAGGCCGCAGATGCCGCCGCCGACTATGATGATGCCATGGATCTCCTCCATGTCCTCTTGTCCAACTGCCCCTCTTTGGTATCCTAGTACTCTAGTGCTGCAGTTGACCTCCAAGCTCACAATGGATCTCATGGGTCGAACCAGCGACTCAGGTGTTCTTTACATGACATTAGAATATGTCAGTTTGCATTTCTTTAATCAAAGTGTACTGCCTGCTCATGTGCTTATCGAATCAAAGTTAGATACCTGATCCTGCTAGATTGCTAGTGTTAAGAAAGGACAGCTCGATTAGATTTTTGAAGGAAAATGTTTAGTGTGTTAGAAGCGCAGCAAGCAAGGAAGAGGACATGTAAATAAGCTTAGACACCTGAATCGAGCTTGCGTCGCCCAAATCAAGCGCTTTATCGAACTGCGTTCCGACTTCCGAAGGACATCGATCTAGTTCTATAGAAAACATTTGACTAAACACAAATTCTTTCATGCTGCCCACGAGCTGCTTTTCTCATGGACATAAACTAATCAACTAGTAAAATAATCCTTCATTAGCATCAGCTCTCCCTCTATGTAGCCATGTTGAGTGCCTGAAGTGAAGAAATTGACAGAAAATGCTATAGAACTAGCAACAGTATAATAGTCCATAGTGGTCACAACTCATAACCACAATTAGACTTCCATTCATCAGATGTCTTTCAACATTCAACATTACAAGGAGAAGGTAAATGCAAGTTAAAAATTTCTACAATTAAACCAGCTTAAATGAAGGCTGACGGAATCTGAATTAGTGACCTGAAAAGATCATTACAGACAGTAAAGTGAAACCCCAAAAAAACGATCGACTAGCAACACTGTGCTACACTGGCTAGTGTCACGGTTCACTCATCACAGATACCTCCACAATCTCACCATTACACCGTAGCTTACTTGAGGAAAGGACAGCAGGAGATAGAGGAAGTAAAAGCAATTTCAGAAACATGACAAGGCAACACCTGTTGATGATTGCAGCAAGCAAACAACTTAGGCCCTGTTTAGATCATATAGGCATGGACCATTAACTTTGTACTGAACAGATTTGGCAGCCCCCTGCACAGCTTTCAGAGAGACCCGACGACAGCCTTCAACAATCAGGGACTCCAATTTCCGTGCACGTGCCACCTCAATCACTCCACGGTCAGAAAACCCGTGACACCTTCTGAGTGTGAGGTTAATCAAACACGGGCTGCGCACAAGGAAACAAATCCCAGCATCACTTATCGCCACACAATCCATAAGCTCAAGTGTCTCTAGATATTGCGTAGAGGAGAGGGTCCTCATCCCCTCATCATTAAAGAAGTTGGCACCACTTAGGATCAGATCACGAATTGGACAAGACTGAATGAGCATCACAAGACCATTCTGCGTGAAGCCTATTTCTGATGGATAACTGGGTTCGCAAGCTACAAATGTGAGCTCAACAGTCTCAAGCATAGGACACATGAGAGCTAGAGCCTTAAGGCTATCATCAGTCAATGGTGTCCTGACATCTCTATTATCAATTCCACCATTGAACAGAGGCACCAGCCGGAGTGAGAGTCTTCTGAGGTTGCTGCAGCTGCGCGATAGAGTAGTCATGTCACTGTCATATAATCCAATAACATAATGAAGGCAAAGTTCCTCTAATGATTTGCATTTGCTCAGGAAAAAAACTAAGTCCTATTTCTGGCAAGGTCACAATCCCTGCCAAAGTCAAAACCTTCAAACTTTCACAACAGAAATCACATCTATACTGGTACTTGGCCATGTGAGAGGGATCATTAGGTTGCTCTATTTTGTAACGTCCCTTAACCTCATCAAACTCAAACTTCTGGAGCTTCATCCATCCTGCACCAAATTTTAAGAGGTCATACTGGTTGATTCCCTTGCAACCCACCACTACAAGTTCTTCCAATGACCCTTTCCGGCCAAGGTACTCCAGCCAGTTTACATTGGCTATTTTCTCCAAGCCTTTAAGGCGGAGAGCAGATAAACTCTTGCAACTAACAGCCACAGTGAAAAGCCCAGCTGAACTTATTTCTGGTACAGTGTTCAACTTGAGGCATGTCAGCTTCTTGCAGCAGGCAAGGCAAAAAAGACCAGAGTCATTAATGTATGAGCAGAAACTTAAGGTGAGATCAGTCAGCGAGGAGCAGCAAGTTGCAAGCACAGAAAGGCCTTGGTTTTCCAACTGCAACCCATTTTCAGCTGTCCACCCAGAGTAGTTGATTTCCACTTTGGACAAATTGGGGAACCGCGAGCACAGTGATGTCATGGACAATTCAGCAGGGTAAAAGCCGCAAGACTCAATTGTGTACCACAGCTTCGACACAAGGGAAAGAGAATTAAGGTCAGTTAGCCTGGTAATCCGTTTGACAATCTCCTCAAGTAGTGCATGTGGAAGACCCTCCATTGAGCAGAGTTGATGTAGTATTCAGCCAGTCTCAAGGTTCAGCTGCTGCTAATAGTGCTGGACTCGAAGTAAAGATCAGAATTCAGAACAAAACATATGAAAATATTTGAATCATAGTAGCAAAGTTCATCACATCATCAGCAGGACATATATATATAATCTCTTTCTATTTCTCTTTGAAGTGGAGCACATCTACATATTTATATCCCTAATTAAGGCAGCAACTTGTTGCAATAATATACAAATAACAAGAAACAAGATATAGGCAACACAGCAAAATTAAAGCCAACAAACCAAGCATCTAACTTTCCAAAACCATGAAATGATGTACAGATTGTAAAAGCCCTCAGCATACAAAGAATCACAGTATGTAATGACTAAGGCCATATAGTGATCCCCTAGGCGGGTTGCATTAGCAGAACCAGTCCTTTACAACTTCGAATTTCGCATTCCTGAATAAGCATGCAATTAAAAAGAAACGGAATTGAGTAAAGAGAGCCAGCTAGGAACTATCCTTCCTGAATTCAGTTCCCCTTTTGCTCGTTCGAAGTAAGAAGGCAAATAGAAAGGAAAAAGAAGGACACAATGGATGGAGCACGCGCGCACAGATTTCGATTCAGAATGGGGGTAGGGTTGCTTGGAGACCACTAGCATTTTACCAATCTGGTACTCATGAACATGTAGTAGAGCAGCAGAGGCTAGGGTTTCCCAAATTTTCTTTTCCTGGGACGCATCGGGGGAATGCAGACGGCGGCTAGAAAAGAAAAGTTGTCTCGATTCGCACCAAATGGCGGATTCGGCAGTGTATTAACTGTGAGATGTTTTCTTGATAAAATTGTATTGGCTGGCCTCGGGAGAGGAAGGAGAGGAGAGAAGACTCACCGAAGCAGCGGCGACGGAACCTGACGGCGTGGCGGAGGCGGCGGCGGGCGCGGGCGCGAGCGGAGACGGCAGCGTAAGGGGGAGGCGTTGGTGCCGGTGGCACTGCCGCACTGGCGCTCCCCTGTGGCCTGTGAACCTTGTGGCTGAACGAGACGATCAGGGAGGTACGATCAGGGAGGGGTCCCTATGGGTGTGATTGGATCCCCCTGCGTGGCTTCCATTCACTTTTTAACTAACCTAGCGTAGAGCCCAATAACCAATAAGACCTATCTTCTCCATCTTCTTCCTCCGTCCTGTCTTTTTCTTCCTCTGCCCGCCGCTGCCGCCGCCGCCCAGGCCGGTGGCTCCCGCCAAAGCACCTCCCGCCCACCGTCCGCCGCAGCTGCACCGACCACGCCTCCGCCGTCTTCTTCCTCGTCCGCCGCACGACCTCCGCCCCCGCCGCCTTCGTCCT
>OAMR01000507.1:422167-460348 GCA_900205405.1 Echinochloa crus-galli | reverse complement strand
TGCCACCTTTGGCCCCATCCTTTCTCGTGCACGTGGCTCCTTGGATGCCACGCCTCCCTATGGCGGTCACCGGCCTAAACCGACTTTGTACCATGAGGTCAACATTGGCATCTTGATTTCCTGGCCTTCCAATGGGCATTCCTGTATTAGCATATCCCGGATTCGGGAGAGCATCAATAGCATTATAATCCATGGGCAGCAGTTTTCACCATCTGTTGATGCTCCTTAGGCAATTCTTCAAGAGTAACATCCATAATATCCTTTAAATCAGGCATCTTCAAAGCTTGTGGTCCCACCGAGCGTGTCAAAAAGTGTGTTGACGTAAAACCTGCAGTTCACGCCAAGCACACAGCAAGCCGAATCAGCTGGCTTCACACGTGGCTCGAGCTTTCAAACCCGGAAACGTGCCAGTCAATTTTCCCTAAGAACTGACAAATGAAGAAAAAATGTTTGGATATAAAACCTGGAACATGCCGGATGATACCAGACAGTTCCATCTCTACGGCTTGCAAAGCCAATGCCAATCTTGATCGGCATATAGCTATGAACAAGCTATCTGTCGGCAATACAGGCACTCACAGCATATTCGGCAGAGCGCGTAAGAAAGCATACTACCGACCGCATGATGTCATCATGATGAAAGATCGGTATTTAATTAGATGATCGTCACAATACTTAAATACAACCGATTAACGGGCATAAAGCATGATAAATGTGAAAGCACGATCGTAAATCTCTAATAAACAAGAATGCATAGGTCTAAAAGCACTAGTCTACCGCATGTCTAGATACCCTCGAACCCGTCAGGCGTAGAATCAAACAAATTAATCCACCGCATGATACAACTTGTTTAAAATCACACCACCAACCAAGAATAGATCAATCCACCGCATGATATACTCTAAACGTGGAAGGCTAGAAGCATTCATTATTTAAAACAAAGTTACGAACATGTTTTCACTCATTGAGGGACTGCCGAATACGGCTAGATAGCCGATTCGGGTTCCATGAAGAAGGAACAAGCTTCGTCGATGTTGATAGACCTATCAGATCGATTTCGAGCTCTAATCCACCGGATGATTAGTTCTAAAACGACCCAAAAACCTGCATCTACCGCATGATACCCGGCTCTGTCAAGATCCACACAAAATCAACGAGTTTGAACCCGCAACACGTGGCAATCTAGATTGGTTTGAATTCGGCTATGTAAGGTAACATGGTCATGTCTTGCGATGAATCAAAACCGAACCTAACCAATCTAGACTGGGCAAAAAGAGTGTTATATGAATTAAACATAAAGTAAAACCCAAATAACACAAGGTAACTTAATGAATCTATTAGATCTTTGCCAAAATCTAATAGAGCCGATAACTTGCTTCAAGCTAAACCTTAGCCTACCGCATGACTCATGATTTAACAAAGAAGCCTTCTCATACCAAGCTTAAATCCACCGCATGATACTAAGCATGATACAAGGTTGTCGATACTTACGGAGGTCGACGGATCGATGATTCCCCTCGAAAGAAACTCGACGACACGACTAAAGGACTCGAAAAGGTGGCGCAAGGCCGGTTTGTTGTATGATTGTTCGATCCCTATTACAATCACCATGGGTTCATATTTATACCCTGGTTTTGACACGATTCCTACTCGATTACGATTACAAAACGTTTGTGAAGAAGAAGATCGGACGGCTTGGGATGGCTGCACGAATCTCAAACATTGGAAGCTAGGTGGCCCAAAAAACTTGTGGAAGCTATATAGGAATCCCGCTCTACCATGACCCGTCCTGCGGGCAAGGCCTGTTCAGGCCCAGTTCAGACCGCTAAGAAAATTCTACCATAAAAGAAAATTCTATACCAGTTTTTTAGGATGTTTATGGCTACAATGATAGAATCTATAACTTTTGACAACTAATGGCCTCACCAGTTATTGAAATAGTATCCTCTTAGCAACCCCAATTATCAGTCTTTTTTTCGACGGACCTACCAGATATTGAAACAGTATCCCTCTTAGCAACCCCAATTGTCAGGCTCTTTTTCGACGGATCCACCTATCATTAAAACAGTATCCCTCTTAGCAACCCCAACGGACTTTTTTGCCTCAAACTCTCATCCTCTCTCGTCGTCTCTGTATTATGGGATCGTCGAGTTCATAACCAACACGATCTCTGGACAACTATATGTTATACAATCTTTGAAAAGATCACAAGATGCCTAGAGGGGGGTGAATAGGATCTTCTTCAAAAACTGCACACAATTATCTCATAGCCGGGTTAGTAACCGGAACTTACAGCACCCTATCAGATACTCCGGCTCAGATGACTGGAGTATCCGGCAGGTTCCCGGATTTTCCTACGACAGAAAAGAGTGAGCACCTGATGCAAAGATTTCGAACGACTTAGCTGATTCCCTTTGAATAGAAAGGTGGGAAATCTTCCAAGGATTCTTTTCCACCTAAGGGCTGCACCACAAACTTAACACACGAGTAGATCGGAGCAAATCTATGAAAGTCAGCTATGAACTAGCAAGAACATGATTAATACGATGAACCAATATGAACTTGAGGAACAAGCGCAACAACAAGAGACAAGTGATTTGTTTACCGAAGTTCACTTCCCAAAAGAATCTAGTCTCCGTTGAGGTGCCTCCCAAGAGAACGAGTTGAGCCACAACTCTAGCCTCCCCGTAGGGCCCAAAAGCCAAGCTAGGGTTACTTACTATGATTTCCCCGAGGGGATGGCTTTACAAACTTTCCGGGGCAAGCTCACACGAGTTGAGCGCTCGCCGGAGACGCCTAGCAAGTTAAGCGCTCGCCGGAGACGCCTAGCTGCCTAGGAGCAAAAACTCCAAGAGTAACAAATGCGAGTTGATGGCCGAGGATGCTTCAAATGCTCAATAGATGAACTTCAAGCTCTCACACTCTCAAATCCGTGGACTCACTCAATCCCCCTTCTCAAATCTCACTTGGAGTAGCTCTAGGAGGTTGAGGGAGTGAAAGGGAAGCTCTAGAGTGTGTTTCTTACTTGTGGTGTCGGCAGGCCAGTGAGGAGGGGGCGTGGGGGGTTATATACTCGGCCCCCAAAATCTAGCCGTTATGCTGTCTGCAAGATCTGACCCGGATACTCTGACCCCTGGCCGTAATACCTTGCTCCAGAAATGAACATGAAACTTGACTCTAATTCTGTACCAGGATACTCCGAGATGACCCTGGATACTCCGAGAACCCCAAACCCGAAGGGGTACTCGGAACAAAAAGGTTCTGGCCCTGTCCCGGATATTCTTGCTCCAGAAAAATAGCAAGAACAAAGTGTGTCCGTGAGTGCACTTGTGTCTCTCATAGGTACTTGGTTGGATCTCTTTGAGCATTAACACATCGATGACACGATTGACACGCATCCCCCTTGATAGTACGGCATCCCTAACTCAAATTCAAAATGGAAAATAATTTAAATCTTCAATCTTTCCGCCGTCCATCATGAACCTTAGGAGGATATATCATCACATTCCAAGCATGAATTTTATTACATTATGAGTCCATGAACTCAATCAAACCATTAGCTCTTTGATTACATTTGTCATCATTCAACCAAAACCCACTAGGGAGAGCCTAGATGCACTTTCAATCTCCCCCTTTTTGGTGATTGATGACAACATAACCAAAGCTCACAATAAAATTCATAATCATTTTGAATCCATCTATATATGTGGCTCCCCCTAAATATGTGCCTTCCCAACATATATGTCATTCTCAACATATGCCACATATTTACAAGGGCTCGCCCTATATCCATGAATTCGTGGGGTGCAAAGTGTGAGATAAAAAAATATGTGATGCTCATGACATGCTTATACAACCATCAAAGTGAGAAAAAAAACAATACACCATCATAAGACCATAACATAAGCATCATCTCGAATAAGTAGCAAATGATCGCATCACACTAACATTTAAGCCCTAAAAGTTCAAATGTGTCACTTGGCACACCATTACATAACACCACCATAATAAAGTTTTACATGTCCATCACATGAAGGAATAGAACCTAAGCTAAGCTGAGAGAGTTCCAGCAGCAGCACACCACCATCATCAGGCTCGGAGTATCCACCACAGATCCAGATACTCTGGCCTGGAACCAAAAGAACAGAACAGATTTGCTGCACAAGAGGCAGCACACCATCAGCAACAGCAGCATAGCACCATAACAGCAGCGGCAGCAGCTCAAAAGAATCATTAGCAGCCCCAAAAAGACACAAACAGCAGCCAGCCAGCAGCACCCCCTACCCAATTATACTCCCCCTTTGGCATCAAGCACCAAAAAGGGAGAAACAGCAGCATATCTAGAAGGAGGTGTCGCTGTCTTCATCATCTTCAGCAGTCCCCTTAGACTCACCCTCAGCAGCAGCAGTAGCAGCAGCAGCAGCATCGGGCCCTCCCAAGTCTGCCAGCAGCTCATCCTCACTCTCCTCGGTAGCAGCAGCCTCATCATCATCATCATCATCATCATCTTCTTCTTCTTCTTCAGCCCATGGGTTGTCAAATTGAGGCATAGGAGGTGGTGCTTCACGAGGAGGGGAGTAGGGCATCTGCAGCTTGTGTATTATTTCCTTCTGCCTTGACTCAATAACAGCTTGGCGCACACCCTGCCGGTGTATCTCTGCAGCTTGGAAAGTGCACACTTGGAATAAGCTTCGAATGGCCCGGCCGAGGAAGGAGAAAGAGCTGGTGTTCTTCTTTCCCTTGAAGGAGGAGGTAGCAGGGCCTCTAGAGGAGGAGGGCTGGTCCCGAGCAGCTGTGGAAGGTGGCTGTCCAAATTTGGATTACTTGTTCTTTGCCCTAGCTGCCCAATCTATCACATGAGGACGGTATGGTTTATGCGATATGTCACAAGGGAAAGTCCTCTCGGTGATACTCTCAATCATTGCCATGATGTAGGGACCATAGACACAGCTCTTGGAGGGGAGAGTGGAAGTGATGATGATCTCATTCCAAATAAAATCAAACACACTGAACTCCTCATCTCGCCTAGGTGACATCCAAACTAGCAGATTTCTATTTGTGTTGAGTACATCGGATGCCGCACCAACCTTTGGCACCATGGTCTTGGGAAAGAGATTGTGAAGGTATCAAAAGTAGGGTCTCATTCCACTTTGCTGCCCATAAATGACTTTCCCATACCTCTCATTGTACATGAAAGCAATGTCTCCCTCACTAGCAACAGGATCCTCATGAATATGATGCTTGTCTTTGTCATTACCATCGAACCCTAGAATCTCAGCAAACTGATCATAGGTGACCGATAGTTTTTCTCCTTGGGTCATCCAATGCATGAAATGAGGCTCTACTGAATCATCAACCCAAAGAGTGGCAAAGAACTGACATATGATCTCCTCATTCCAATCATGGGTGAACTGCATAATCTGATAAAGATTTTTCTTTTCACAATTGGAGGCTATGAGATTGAAAGTTGCATTGTCTTGGGTCCTCATGTGCTTCTAGTCCACCCATTGCATCCTCACTGTCTTCTCATCCTTGGTCATGACAGCACACTTGTAGTAATCGGCTTGGAAACGATTCCAAAACCGAACATCACGGATCGAGCTGTCCTTGGGCTGATCATAGGAACATGTGTATCTCTTCTTCCACAAATCATGTGTGCCTTTCCTGTAATCTGTCCCCTCCCCCTGAAAATCAGCAGTGAGCAGCCTCTTTGGATTGTGGGGATGAAGCATGGTGTCACCCACATCCAAAGGATGCCTCACAGGCCTGCCTGCAGCAGCCTTGCCAGCCCTCTGTGCCTGACCAGATGACCCCCCGGTCTCTCTGATGTGAATCCCTGTAGCCCCTCTGCCTCTGCTTGTCCCCTCAAATCAGCCTCTGACATCTGCACATCAGCCTTTCTCGTCTCAGTTGCTGACTTGGGTGCCTTTTTCTTTGCAGCAACAGCCCTGGCAGTACGAGCAGTGGCACTAGCAGCGGCAGTTCCTCTCCCTGCACCTCCTGTTCCTCCATCACGAGCAGCCCGAGGAGGATTTGCACGAAGACCTCTAGCCCGAGCAGCAAGAGGCTGGTCATCCTCACTGGCAGCCCCGTCAGACTCGCTCGAAGAGCCCTCAAAGTACAGCTTCTGGGATGCCTAAACATGAGAGAGAGAGAGAGAACGAGATGGAGATTGAGTGATACATTTTGCGCCAAACATAAAGAACAGAGACTTGGCATGCGCAAAAGATAGCAGGAACAAGAGGGATTTGAACTTAGACAGATAGCAAAGCTCCCAGCCGCATGAACTAGACAGATAGGATATAACTTGAAACCGAAATCTAGCCATGGGATTGCAACAGAACCAGCATCTAGAGAGACATGCTACCCTATCAGACCAACTAGAACAACTCGAAAACCCCAGATTGAAAAAGACAGTTAGGGTTCATATCAAGGGATATGTGGATCTCGAAACCTAGCCAAGGATTTGCAACAAGATCACTAGGGGTTGTTCTACCACACCTAGAGAAGCAACCTACCCAAGGGATTTGACTAGAACAGCCTAGAGAAGTAGATCGAGTAAAACATGCGGCGGTTAGTGTTACTGACCATGGATGCGGCCGGATTCCACGCGCGCGGGCAAGAGATGCGAAGGAGAGGAGTCCCGCGCGGTGGAGGAGGCCGGCCCGAAGCTCCTGTGCAGGGTCGCCGGCGAAGACGCGGCCCGGGGCGCCGGACCCCCTCCCGTCGCCGGAGAGGAGAGAGACCCGGTGGCGCCGAGAGAGAGAGGGTTGACGAGTGGATAGGGTTGAAGCGGTATCACTACAAGGTTTCTTGGCTATTGCCACACGCTACACATGTGCAATGCCACCATTTTGGCTGTCATAGTGGGGTCATAACGCAACTTTTGTACAAAATAGTAGCAATATGGTCCTATAATGCAACGAACTAAAAGTGTTAGCTTAGGTGTGACTTTTGGTTGCAATAGGGGTGTGTTATTACAACTATATTGGGCCTTGGTTGCAATTATTTGGAGTTATTGCTACGTCACTTTGGAGTTGCAATAGCACTATGTTTTCGTTGCAATAATATGGTATTATTGCAACTATATTTTAAATGGTTGCTTTTGATTAATGTTTTTACAACGATTTATTTATGTTGCTATAAATTTCAGTGGTGTTGCGATTGATAGATGGTTATTGCCACAGAAACTCTCATGTAGATGCAATAGCTTGTGGCTATTGCAACAACTTGTTAGAGTTGCAAAAATCTTCTTTCGTGTTGCAATTGTTATTTTTTATTGCCACGAGAAACCTAAATGGATGCAATATGATTTCTCTATTACAACGGTTTTTTGGGTTGCTACAAATGTGTCAATGTCGATTCATATGTAATGTCTCAATGTCGATTGACATTGCACTACTTGAATTATTTTTTCTGATGGTCAAACATACATCTTCTTATACTTATCTATGTGTGTGAAACCTAGCACTATAAATCCATTCTTGTCCATCATAAGCATGGGCTAATAAAAATGTTCAGTCATCACATGACTCAAGCTTAGCAACAAAATAATGCTTTTTGACATGGTTTTAAAAAGTATCCGAGCCATACAAAGTTAAACATAAAATAATGTTCCGTTAGCTCCGGATTGATTTTTTTAAATATCAGCATTACTTGTACTTTGCAAAAAAAAAATCCTCTATTACTAAGCAAGATCTCACCTAGTGGACATCTTTGGTCCGATAAACCGGTGGTATAGTGCACATGTGCAAATAATGAGCCTGACTAGTCTTTGAACATATAAATATATTAAAAATAGTAGATTTGCTAAGAGACCCACTACAAGAAATCTGCATTTATGACGTTTTTCAATTTTTCGTCATAAAAAATATGGAACAAAATAATCACAAAAATTTGTGCACTAAAAGAACTTGAACGTGAGAGCTAAGATGCACAAACACTACCATCTAACCACTAGACTACTTTGGTGATTGTGAGAACATTTGACATAAATTTTATTTTGTACATTAAAACTTGCACCCAGGAACTAGGCCAGCCGGCTACCACCTCGCCTTCTCGTGCCAGGTCACCGCTTGTCACCAAGCCACACCCACCGGCTACCTAAGCCATGTCACCTCGTCGCCCGTGCCACGCCCGCCAGCCGCCCGAGCCATGTCACCCGGCCACCTGAGCCAAGTCACCCGGCCGGCCGTGCGACACCCGCCGACCACCTGAGCCACGTCACCGTTTGATAGAAAAAAACAAAAAACACCAAGACACACCCACCGGCTACCTAAGCCATGTCACCTCGTCGCCCGTGCCACGCCCGCCAGCCGCCCGAGCCATGTCACCCGGCCACCTAAGCCAAGTCACCCGGCCGGCCGTGCGACACCCGCCGACCACCTGAGCCACGTCACCGTTTGAGCCATGTCACCCGGCCACCTGAGCCAAGTCACCCGGCCGGTCGTGCGACACCCGCCGGCCACCTGAGCCACGTCACCGTTTGATAGAAAAAAACAAAAAAAATCTGAGATAAAATTGTCCACGAAGAGTTGAACCCTGGTCACAAGAAAACACATCCCACGCCTTACCACTGAGCTACGTATTCATGTGTTCATTTATTTGGTATTGAACACTTTTGTATTTATTGTCGGTACGCTTAGTGCACTGAAATTCATAAAAAACACAGCGCAAGCAGGGATCAAGCTCAAGTCCTACGGCTACGACCTAAGCATGCCTTACCTCTGAGTCCCTTCATCACGTACATCAAAATTTAGCATTTGTCTTTGTTATTTTAGTCGTCATCAGCTACATAGCAAGATGATGAACAATATATGCTTCACCTTTTCTCTTTTTAATCCTGAATTAAATTTGTAACTGGTATTTCCCCTCATTATAACTCCAAATTTGATGGGGATTTTCCTTTTTTCTAAAATCATGATCTTTCATTTAGTGGTGATTTTTTGTATATTATTTGTTACTTTCTGGATCTTTTCTATATGACTTGTTTTCTTCCACGTTAGTAGATAACAGAAAAACATGTTTTTTTGCAAAACAATTGCTAGTGTAAGCTCGTATTTTTCTAATATTATAATAAACATAAGGCTGATTGTGTCCAAATTTGAGATGCATACGAGTTCAAAAATGGTATGAGATATGATTGTCCAAATAAAATCATTGTAGAAGGTTATCCATATGAAGGTTATGCTTAGTCAATAACTTATTAATATTTTTTATCAATGTACGTCAAAATATATTTAAAACCGTACCATGCTTTCAAATGAAGTTATTAGCTTTGTACATGACAAATCATAATATAAGTAAATATTTAAAATATTTTAAATATGTTGATTTTCCAGCTGAATGAAAACAATTCTATTCATAGGCCAAATCATGTATATGGTAGTGCTTATAGCAAATAAGTGAATTCGTCACAATTAATAAATTAAAAATCATCATATCTTATATGGAAAAAAACATTGGAAAAAATCAAAAAAAGTGTGGAGGACAAAAACATGGTCCAATAGGAATTCGAACGCTCAAACTCACCCATGTCCAGCAGGTGCCTTACCACTTGGATACAAGGATAGTTACATAGGTTTTTGTTATTGTTATCTATTTGTCAATTTAAACATATGAACTGAGAGTCTGAGATAAACACACGCACAGTTCATCTTTCTCTTTTCAATTCGGAATTAAAATTTATAATTGGTATTTCTCGCTCACGTGAACTCTGAATTTGATGGTTCTTTTTCTGAATTTTTCTAAAACTGAGATCTTTCATGTAATGTGAATCATCCTGCCACCTTTCCCAAGCTGGAGGGAGCACGTCAGCAAATCTAAGGTCAGGTTCACCTCTCCCACTGACATCTCCCTCTCCCCAATGATCAATGTTTTTTCCTAGTAGTTCAACACTTTTGTGTAACAAGAGAGATTAATTAGTCGGAAAAAAATAATGTCGGGGTTAAATTAATTCCTTCGTGAATAGAACTGCCGAGTCGTCAATCCTGGCCCTCGGGGCCCACTTGTCACTGGCAATGGAAATTCAGCAAAAATGATGTTGGAAAAGGGATTTGAAACCTGATCTGTGGGATGCGTAGCTGCGTGCTTAACCACTGAAATGCCGGCAGGTTTTTGAATAATTTAATCGTTTTAAATTAAAATAAAAATATTCTCGTGTTTTAATTCGAAAAAGACGCGCGTGTTTTTCGTATGATTATTTTTTAAAAAAAACTGCGAACACCTATCATCATATTTCGTATGGAAAAAATGAAACAAAAAATAAAAAGATTGCTAAAATCCAGTATCGAACTTGGATGCTTTAAGTAAGTTAGGAAGCAACTCAATTACCATTGATCTAGTACTTGGTTTGTTAATCATTTAGATATTGAAGCTATATATAAAAGAGTTTCGTAAATAATGTATGAGAGAGGTATCATTGATCATAAGAAACTATATGAGAGAGGTATCATTTTGTAAATAATGTATGATCCCACTTTATGAAAATCATCTACCCTTTTTATGGCAAGCTTATGGACTAAAAATATATTATCACACCAATTTGTAGAGATTTTTTGATGAAATTTAGATATTATTGTAACTATTATATGGTCAGTTCAAGATTGTCAGATGATGGTCCAATTCAAGCTCAATCAAGTGTACCACATCCAAGAGTCCACCATACTATCCAAAGAGATCAACCTAGAGAACATCTCTTATGGTGACTCGCTTGGAAGTATCACAAATCTATTGAGCTCTCCTTCTAAGCATCGAATTCTTCCCTCTCTAACTTTTCTTGTGCCTTCATGGTTGACTTGGAGTGTGTCCCAAATCTTCTTGGCGGATTGTATCCCATCCACCTTTTCTTTCTCTTCCGGTTCCAAGGCACTAAGAAGAATTGCTTTGGCTTGCATGTTTTGATGGATCTCATGTTCTTGATCCGTAGAAAGAGGAGAGTTGTCCTTCGAAAAGTTGACACCTACACACATAATCTTCCAAAGGGCCGGGTGGACCCCAATCAAATGTGCAACCATCTCATTTCTCCATGAGGCATAAGTAGTATCTTTAAAAGGAGGAGGTTTGCCCATGGAGATAGAGGTATATGAAGTTGAATAGCTTAAATGAGAATAATCAAAAGGAATTTGAGGATTAGCCTTATTCTCCCTCTTCTTTCTCTCTTCTTATTCATAGTCCGAGTCATCATCGGATGAGAGGATCTCGCCCTCAACACCATCATTGTTCTAGGGCTTCGCCTCCTTCTTCGATCCTTCGGGTTGTTCCTTCTTTCATCCTTCGGGTTTTGCGGTTTCTTCTTCCCCTGCCATCTTGATTCTCCAAGCGGTTAAGCTTTAATCCGGAGACTAAAGCTCTGATACCAATTGAAAGGATCACAAGATGCCTAGAGGGGGGGTGAATAGGATCTTCTTCAAAAACTGCACACAATTATCTCGCAGTCGGGTTAGTAACCGGAACTTCCAGCACCCTATCAGATACTCCGGCTCAGATGACTGGAGTATCCGGCAGGTTCCCGGATTTTCCTACGACAGAAAAGAGTGAGCACGTGATGCAAAGATTTTGAACGACTTAGCTGATTCCCTTTGAATAGAAAGGTGGGAAATCGTCCAAGGATTCTTTTCCACCTAAGGGTTGCACCACAAACTTAACACACGAGTAGATCGGAGCAAATCTATGAAAGTCAACTATGAACTAGCAAGAACATGATGAACACGATGAACAAATATGAACTTGAGGAACAAGCACAACAACAAGAGACAAGAGATTTGTTTAGCGAAGTTCACTTCCCAAAAGAATCTAGTCTCCGTTGAGGTGCCTCCAAAGAGACCGAGTTGAGCCATAACTCTACCCTCCCCATAGGGCCCAAATGCCAAGCTAGGGTTACTTACTATGATTTCCCCGAGGGGATGGCTTTACAATCTTTCCGGGGCAAGCTCACACAAGTTGAGCGCTCGCCGGAGACGCCTAGCCGCATAGGAGCAAAAACTCCAAGAGTAACAAATGCGAGTTGATGGCCGAGGATGCTTCAAATGCTCAAGAGATGAACTTCAAGCTCTCACACTCTCAAATCCGTGGACTCACTCAATCCCCCTTCTCAAATCTCACTTGGAGTAGCTCTAGGAGGTTGAGGGAGTGAAAGGAAAGCTCTAGAGTGTGTTTCTTGCGTGTGGTGTCGGTAGGCCAGTGAGGAGGGGGCATGGGGGTTATATACTCGGCCCCCAAAATCTAACCGTTATGTTGTCTGCAAGATCTGACCCGGATACTCCGACGCCTGGCCGGAATACCTTGCTCCAGAAATGAACGTGAAACTTGACTCTAATTTTGTACCAGGATACTCCGGGACGACCCTGGATACTCCGAGAACCCCAAACCCGAAGGGGTACCCGGAACAAAAAGGTTCTGGCCCTGTCCCGGATATTCTTGCTCCAGAAAAACAGCAAGAACAAAGTGTGTCCGTGAGTGCACTTGTGTCTCTCATAGGTACTTGGTTGGATCTCTTTGAGCATTAACACATCCATGACACAATCGACACGCATCCCCCTTGATAGTACAGCATCCCTAACTCAAATTCAATATGGAAAATAATTTAAATCTTCAATCTTTCCGCCGTCCATCATGAACCTTAGGAGGATATATCATCACATTCCAAGCATGAATTTTATTACATTATGACCTGTCCATGAACTCAACCAAACCATTAGCTCTTTGATTACATTTGTCATCATTCAACCAAAACCCACTAGGGAGAGCCTAGATGCACTTTCAATCTCCCCCTTTTTGGTGATTTTTTATTAACATGCATGTCGTAAAATTCACATTGGACATCGTTTAAAAAAAGAAAATTAGTGTATTCTTCAGATCTTATCTATACTATAAAGATACAGAACTTTCAAGAGTCGACGGACCCACAAATTATTGAAAATATTACCCCTCCTACGACCCCACTTGCAACCACGCTTGACCAAACAGTCCGAACACAGAACTATCCACGCTTAACACTAGGAACATCATTGAAGAATCAGTGAAACATTTGTTCTTTAAATACCCTTTTAGTCAGGCATGCTGGATCTTCATAAGAATTGAATGGGACTGCTCTCTTCCTATGTCAGAAATGTTCATACGGCAAGCTTTTGCCTTGGTAATCTTCAGAGAATTGGTTATGGTGTCATGCTGGGCAATATGGAACCACAGAAATAATATCATCTATGATGGGGGGTCTGTTTCTTTTGTTTGGTGGCGACACCTCTTTAGAGAGCAGCTGAGATTGGTCACTCAGCAAGACCAAAGATTAAGGAGAAGCTAACTATTTGGATGAATAGTAACATGTAATTGTCTTCTGCACTCTTTTTTTCCTTTGGCCTGAGGCCGACTGTATTTGCTTGTACATATCTCATTATATGCCGACTGTATTTGCTTGTACATATCTCATTATATATATAAAAAGAGGTAGGGGTCTTCCCTATCGGTTCCGGTTAAAAAAGAAAGTTGACATGCTCCATAAAGTATGAACCAGGACTCCTCATCGTCAGCACAGCAGCGTCGTGATCGCCGGCATAATAAAATAGCACGCCCGTATCGTGCGGGCATATTTGCTAGTAACATTTAAAAAACACTAAAATAGCCTTGAAATTTTCTGAGCAAATTTGATGTTGTTCAAAACTATGCCTTGTATGGTCACAAGTTTCTTGGTCGCTGGGATCCATCCCAGGTTTTTAGCCTAAGCCCTAATCAGCCTAGTCAAGTCTATTGTGGCCCACGTATCCTATGCAAACTAGCTTCGTATGCAAACTATGCAAATTCCCACCACAGTCGTTGGATCCCCATCTGATGGCTACATAGAAAGTGGTAAATTTTAGCACTTAAACCCTCCTATCATTAACTTTTCTAACCATAATTTGTCTTAAACCCTAACCCTGCCGCGCGGCGTTCGTCTCCCATTGTCGCGACTCGTTGATCTTCTCGTCGGCCGCTTCCGATCCAAGGTCCTGGACCTCGTAATGGGTTTCTTCAGCTCCGACGTCCTGCTGCTCCTCGGGCTGTGCACCGCGGCCTCGCGCTTGGCGCCTCTGCCGCCGCCAGCATCTAGAGCGCGGGCACACGGATCCACCGATCCGGGCCGGTGCACGCAGTGATGACTGATTGGGTCCGTACGTTCTGTTCCTGCCGCCGGCCGCTGCCGAATGTCGAGGTAGGGTTAGGAGAGGGTTTTTAGACAAATTGTGGTTAAGAAAGTTAATGGTGGGAGGGTTTAAGTGCTAAAATTTCTCACCTCTCTATGTGACCATCGGATAGGGATCCAGCGACTGTGGTAGTAGCTTACATAGTTTGCACATAAAATTGGTTTGCATAAGATATGTTGCCACTTTTCTCCATACCTGCTGTGCTCCTCAATGCGCCGCCAGGATCCCTGATTGCAAGAAACTCCAGCGGAGCCTATTCTAATTACAGGTATGATTCTAGATTTGCTCCCCCGTGATATTCTCTGCTGATTTGAGCAGAAGCCAACAAGAACCTCGATTCTTGTGGTTGGTTCTTGTTCGACCTCGTAAGTAGGTTTATTTTATTTGATTGATAAGTCTCTTTCCAAAATATGCCAGTTCAGCACAGGACTGTACTTGACTACTTGTAATTGGCGTACCTAGTTCCAATCCCAAATATTAGATTTTTTTATCTTCTATTGTTGTTTGCTCGGTGATATGGAAGTAATAACTAATAAGTAAATACTAGTAGGTTAATAGGGATCATTACGAGATAGAAAAGAAGTGCCTTGCATCCGTGTACATACATGCTTGTTGATATTTTGCAACTGTGATCAGCATATTTTTTTTCATGTGCTTGCACTTCTGTGGAATTATTGAGTACTCCTTTCCTTGACTTTCTAATCGTACTCCTTGAACAAGTGCTTGCATAATGTTTAATAGCGTAGAAATATGCTTATTTACTCAAATTAGTCTTCTGTGTTAGTGTGGACAGAGGAACATTTACAGCATGTCATTGTTTGTACTACTTTATATGCACTTGATTAGTTTCGCTCCTAGTTTATCTTCATATGTTTCATTCTGAATTCCTGGTCTCTCTAATTTCAGCCTACCACTCTGAATACATGCTGAACCTTGAGACTGACAAACTAGCAGAGTTGCACTTCTCAATGGACAATCTCCCAGATGCACTACTGTTATGGGCTACGCCTCTAGGCCCACCTGGCCTAGAGGCGTAGCAGCCCATAACAACTACTTTCAGATATCTTAAAGCGGCTCACCCAGACAAGTGATCTTAATTCTCTTTCCCTTGTGTCTAAGCGGTTCTATACAGTTGAGGCAGAGCAAAGAGTTGCTCTCCGCATTGGTTGTGGCCTTTCTCCTGTGACATCAGCCTTGTCATTACTTTGCTCTCGGTTTCCCAATTTGCAAAGTGGAATTCAATTACTATCGCTGGAAACCTAACCATGGGATGCAGTTGGACAACCAAGGCCTACATGTGTTTTCATGTTTTTGCCCCTCATTGGTCCATCTTACCTTAAGCTACTGCTTGTGCATAGATGACACGGGTCTTGGTTTTCTAACATGCTTTGATAAGCTGATGTCGCTAAGGTTGAACACAGTACCTGAAATAAGCTCCGCTGGCCTTCTCTCTGTAGCTGTTGGTTGCAAGGGTAACTGCTTTCAACCTTATTGAGTGCAAGAAAGTAACTAGTGTTACTTGAGTGGCTGGAATACCTTGGCAGGGTTGGTTCCTTGGAAGAACTTGTAGTAAACTATTGCAAGGGGATCAGCCAGTATGACTTCCTAAAGTTTGGTACAGGATGATGAAGCTCCAGAAGTTTGTGTTTCGAATTAGGGGTTTTCACAACAAATTTGACCCCTGTGATCCTTCGTACGTGCCACACCGCCAGTATAGATATGATTTCTGTTGTGACAACTTGAAGGATTTAACTTTGGCCAAAATCGTAACTGTGCCAGAAATAGGACTTGGTTGCCTCCTGAGCAATTGCAAAGCATTAGAGAACCTTGGCCTTTTTTACATTCTTGGTCTAAGTGACAATGACATTATTGCAGTATCACACAACTGCAAAAATCTTAGCAGCATCTCACTACGCCTTGAACCTTTCTATAATGAACGACTTGAAGGTATGGTTTTTACCACGCCATTGACTGATGATAGCCTTAACGCTCTAGCCCTCAGTTGCCCAAAGCTGCACACTGTTGAACTGACATTTGCAGCTTGCCTCCGAAACTACCCAGAAGAAATAGGCTTCACACAGGAGGGTGTTGTTACTTTCATTCAGTCTTGTCCGATTCGCGATCTTACTTTAAGCGGTGCAAACTTCTTGGATGATGAGGGGATGAAGGACCTGTCGTCTGCGCAATATTTGGAGACACTCGAGCTAATGGATTGTGTGGAGATAACTAATGCTGGGATACGCTTCCTTTCGCATGCCCCATGTTTGGTTAATCTCACGTTGCGGCAGTGTGATGGTTTTACTGATTGTGGAGTGACCGACGTGTGCAGTGCACTGAACTTGGAGTCTCTGACTATTTTTTTTTTTGGAAAGGGATGCTTTATTAATTTTCCAGTTAGATACATCGAGGTGATACATCCGCCTGAAAAGCTCCCGGCCTCTGTCAAGCGACACACAGCCAAAATAAAAAGTTTAACACAAACTCCAGACTCTAATAGCCGTCAATCCTAAGACCAGACCGCCATCCAAACACCCGGGCAAAAATAACCTTGGCCACTTGGACCAAGTACCGCGACGCCGCTACAAGACTGTCCCGCGATGTAGGCCGTTGTAGGATAGACCATTCGCGGAGCCAATGCGACGTCGTGAAGATAATCTGCAAAAAATTTGGAACTTTGTTATCAAAAACCACTGCATTTCTGCATCGCCAAACCGCCCAACATAAGGCTGCCACGCCTACAAAAATCAGGGGTTTTAATTGTTGTGGGATTAAATTCAGTCACCCATTAAACATATTAGACACACTAGATGGTTTAGGTAATCCCCAAGCCGCATAGACCGAGGCCCATACCATACGTGTGAATCTACACTCAATAAAAAGGTGTTGAATTGACTCATTCTCATGACAGAAAACACATTGTTTACTATCATTCCAATTCCGTTTGGCCAGATTGTCCTTAGTGAGGATAAAAACCATAAAAAGATTTTAACTTTTAGTGGGAGCTTCGATTTCCATAGTTTCCTATTTGCGTTTGGTACATTCTGGTATATCAGGGCCAGATAATGTGTTTTCACAGTGAAAACACCTGTCGGGTCTAAGCTCCATTTAAATTCATCGCTTTCATCGGTGAGATTTATATTTTCTAACCTTGCTACTAAATTATTCCACATAATCAAATTTGGACCAATCAGATCTCTCCGCCAGGATATATTGGGAATCGTTGTACTAAGTACTTCGGCCACCGTATCCTGCTTCTTCCTAACGATATTAAAAAGTTGGGGATATTGATCTCGAAGAGGCCTGTTGCCTAACCATTTATCTTCCCAAAATCTTATCTGGGACCCATCCTTGATATTGAAGGTGCCAAACTTTAAAAAGTCATTTTTAACCTTCATAAGCCCAGCCCAAAAGTGTGAGTCCCCGCTAATCCATTGGACCTGAACTAGTGGCTTGGTTCCTAGATATTTGTTGCGGAGGATCTGTTGCCAGGTACCATCCATTGTAAGCAGACGATACAACCACTTGCTGAGCAAGGCCATATTCTTGAGTTCTAGATTGTGTATTCCTAGTCCTCCTTGATCTCGTGGAAGACACAAAATACTCCACCTAGCTAGTTGGTATTTCCTCTTGTGCTCATCACTTTGCCAAAAGAATCTATACCGATAATAGTCCAACTTCTTACGAACTCCTTTTGGAATTTGGAAGAAGGACATCATGTACATCGGTAGACTACTAAGAACTGAATTGATTAAGGTTAGCCGGCCTCCATATGAAAGGTTTTTCCCTTTCCAACTACTAAGGCGGCTCTCAAAGCGTTCCTGGATCCTTAACCAGTCATTATTTACCAGTCTCCGGAAATGTATAGGAATACCTAGGTATTTGACAGGGAAGGTTCCGGGATTACAACCAAACAGTTCTTTGTATTGGTCTTCAAAGTTCTTAGCCTCCCCAAAACAATAGATTTCACTCTTGTGAAAATTTATTTTGAGTCCAGATAATTGCTCGAATGCACAAAGAATATTCTTCATGTTCTGAGCTTGTTCCAGGTTGTGGTCTAAGAACAGAATTGTATCATCGGCATATTGTAGTATGGAAAGGCCACCATCAATCAAATAGGGCACCACACCTTGTATCCGATTATTGGTTTTGGCCCTGTTGATTAATAGTGTGAGCATGTCCGCGACTATATTAAATAGGATGGGTGAAAGTGGATCGCCTTGTCTGAGCCCTTTTTTGGTCTGGAAAAAAGGACCTATTTCTTCATTAACATTTATTGCGACACTTCCTCCCGAAATAAAAGATTTAATCCACTCAATCCATTTAGATGAGAAACCTTTTAACCGGAGAGTCTGTGTCAGAAAGTCCCATTTGACTTTATCGTAAGCCTTTTCAAAGTCAATTTTAAATATAACCCCGTTTTGGTTTCTTCTGTGTAGCTCATGCACTGTCTCGTGTAGAATTACCACTCCTTCCAGAATATTCCTTCCTCTCATGAAAGTTGTTTGGGTTGGACTAATGATGTTATCTGCTACTGAGTTTATTCGGATTGTTGCCACTTTCGTGAAGATTTTGAAACTGACATTCAGTAAGCAGATAGGCCTATATTGATGTATTTTGTTAGCCTCTTTGACTTTGTGTATCAAAGTGATTACTCCAAAATTGAGGCTGAACAGCGGTAGTTCTCCGGAATGTAAGTCATGGAACATATTCATCAAGTCACCTTTGATCATTTCCCAAAAATGCTGATAGAACTCAGCCGGAAAACCATCCGGGCCTGGAGCTTTATTGTGTTCCATGCTAAATATAGCTTCCCGAACCTCCTTTTCTGTGAAAGGGGGCCGTGAGAAATTCATTCTCCAAATGGCTTACTTGCGAAATATCTGCTATTTGCTCATCCAAACTGAAGTGGCTCTCCTCCGGAGGACCGAATAGGCCTCTGTAAAATTGGGTGATATAGTCCTTAAAGTTTTGCTGTCCTTCTATTCTATCGTTTTCATGATCTAGGGAAAATATTCGCTTTTTTCGATGTTTTCCATTTGCAACCATCTGAAAATATTTTGTGTTATTATCCCCTAGAAGAACATCATTTATTTTAGCTCATTGATAAAATCTCAGTTCCTCCTCTCTCAGGAGCTTTGTAAGGTCATCACGAGCGTTTTCCAGTTCTTCTCTCTCCCCTTCAGTTAAGATTCTCTGTTCAGCTTATATGTCAAGCGTTGTCACAATATTTTGGAAGTGTTCTTTTTGGGTTTTATACATCCCATGATGATGACGAGCCCATCCCCGTAGATGTTTTCTCAGTGCTCCCATTTTTTTGTTCCAACGTTGGACAGAATTTTGCCCGTGAACCGGCTGATCCGGCTGATTCCAGATTTCTCTGACTTTTGTATTGAATTCTTCCTGAGTCAACCAGCTAAGTTCCATCCTGAACTGCTTAGGCTGACCAGAGAAAGCTGAGGCTCCCATTTCTAGAATCAACGGTGTGTGATCCGAAATCCCTCGATCCAAGGCTCGAACTGTCACCAGGGGGTATTTTAATTCCCATTCCGTACTCATTAGCACTCTATCCAATTTTTCATAGGTCGGATCCGGAAGTGAATTAGCCCAGGTGAACTGTCTACCTGATAATTCAATCTCCCGAAGATCGAAACTATCAATGACTGCGTTGAATAGAAAAGGCCATCTGGGATTAAAATTGTTCTTATTTTTTTCTCTGCTGTGTCTCATGATATTAAAATCCCCTCCTATCAAAACAGGCATAGGATTCTGTTGGCAGGTCTGTAGTAATTCCGACAGGAAGGAAGTCTTAAACTCTTCCTGAGTCGGGCCGTACACCGCCATCAGAATCCATTTGAAATTATCTTGTCTATTTCGCAGATGGAATTTAATAAAAAATTCCCCTTCAATGATAACAGATAAATCAAGCACTAGGGAATTAATGCCCAAGAGAATTCCTCCAGACCTCCCCCTAGGTGGCAAGCAGTGCCAAACAAAATCCGCACCCCCTGAGAGACGATTAATATTTGCTCGAGACATATCTTGCTTGCCAGTCTCCATAATTGCAACAAAGTCTAGCCCATGATCTTGTATTGCCTCCGATATATACCGGTATTTAGCCAAGTCTGATAGACCTCTGCTATTCCAGTAAATGCCTTTCATTGAGTAATCTTGTTGTGTTTATTTTGTTGCCTATGGCGTCCTTTATTTTTCTTAGACTCAGACTTAGTCCTTCGACCAGATACTTGGAGATCACATATTTTAGTGTCCAAGTCCAAATCATCTAAATCCACGTCCGTTAAATCCTTCACTAAGTGCGATAGAAGATCATTACTAGCTTCATGATCCTCTCCATCACTATAGTCAAAAGGATAAACATCTAAATTAAATTTTTCTGCACTCTGAGGTTTAGTTTGTACCACTGTTTTGTCTATGTGAATTCGCTTAAGTGCACTGTAAGATAAATTAATTATATCCGTACTGCTACCTAGCGAAACTCCAATGGAATTTAAATTAGCAATACACATGCTTTTCGATAGCTTACCACCACTGGAGGGCGTCGTAGTGATCGAGGGCTGCGATGCCGGGTTACCGTCCAGGTTCCAGGCCGCCGCACATTTCATAGCCTTCTCCAGTATCAGCTCGTCTGCAATAGGCAAACCATCGTTAGACCGAGCGTTGTTAGTTCTCGCACTACGACGTTTTCCATCAATGAGTAATGACCCAGTCCCCGATTTATCAGATCCCGAACCTGTGTTAGGCGATCCCAAAGGTGTTCCCCAGCCAGGGGTTAGCTGACGCATCTCTGGGCCATCTGAAAACACAATAGGATATGATGAAATCTTTTGATGAACAGGGCTTAGTATTTCATTCAATGGTGGTATGTTAATCTCACCTATGACCGGCACCGTGTCCAATCCCTTGTCCTGGCCGCCAGTATCAGGTCTGGCTGCCTCCTGGCCAACCCCTACAGGTCCGGCCATCTCCTGGCCTGGCGCAGCCGGTCCGCCCGCCCCCTGGCCACCGACAGCCAGCCCTTGGCCATCAGCAGTCAGGGTGTCCTCCTTCTGGCCAGCCTCTGCAGCAGCAGCAGCCTGGCCGGCCTGGTCGCTGGCCGCTGGCCGCTGGTTGGTGGCCGCGGTCTGGGCGCTGCCCACTAGCCGCTGATGGCTGTCCGCGGCCTGGCCGCTGGCCACGACCTGGCTGGCCAGCCCCGCAGCAGCCTGGCCGGCGCCCGCATCAGCGCCCTGACTCCCACCTCCTGAGGTAGTCATGGGAGGGCCTCCACCATCCCCCCGGTGAGCACCCTTCTCTTCTGCTGCATTTGTCAACAATTTACATGAGATTCCAATTTCATAACGTGAAGCTCTGTTATATAAGTTGGAACGACAAGGGGGTGATACATTAATAGAGAACTTACTTTTATTACCATCATTGCGAAACCCTCCCTTCGGCGGGGTCACAGCTATTGGTGGTAGCATTTCTCCTGTTTTCATCATCACCGGTGGTTGCCACGGTGGACAGGGTCTATTTTTTCCAAAAGGAGTGAGAGCCAATTGCATTGGCTCCGGACCATTGCCTGTCTGATTTCCTTGCTCAGTACTGGTAGATTTTTTTGGTGCATCATCCCCTCTCCTTTTCTTAGCAGCAGAAGCCCCTTTGTCATCTTCTCCCTTTCCTTTGTCCAATCCAGCATCATCCTGATCCATGAAATCAGCATCATCTAGAGGGGGGACAGCCGGCAAAAAATTCTCATCCTCCAGAGTGTAGGTGATATTGTAGCCAACATTGCCAAATACCAAATCTGTAGTGATCGGTAGGAGATTCTTGTCGACCACCGCAACCTTCACCCTGATGATTCCTTTCTTTCTGTAGGTCAGCATATCAACTTCTCTGGTGCTTCCTATCTCCTTTCCCAGTGCCCAAAAAACAAGGAAGTGTCTGTACTTATGTGGGACATTAGTAATATGCACCCAAACCTCCTCTAGCTCATATGCTGGGACGATATCCTGATCACTCTTCCACTCGGTAACAGTAATTGTAACATCATGATTCTTCAGGTGATATCCGATGTCGACCATACTGCGTAGAGTCTCTTCATTGGGAAAAGCCACCAAAAAAGAGTTCTCGCCATGTGGCAAGGCCTCCCAGCCCCACTCTATTCGAGTAATTCTAGCTATCTCAGACTGTAGCGCATCAGCAGCAATTGGCGGTCCAGTCACTGTCACAAGCCCAGTCGGGGCCGGATCTGGTACTTCCAATTTGTAATCAACCTCGGCAAATTGGACGAAAGCTAACTCCTTTTTCACAGACCCGTTAAAAGATGTTATATCTCTGGGCCACTTCAAAATTGGGCACTTGGCCGACAAATGTGAATCCTTCTTGTTGCATATGACGCAATCAAGCTCGGCAGTCATCATTTACATGTCCGTTACACTTACACCGAAAACAAAATGCCCGTTTTTTCTTCAGTGTTTGCTCGCCCCCCTGCTGGTCGATCTGCTGATGCCTAGCTTCTCCTTGAGCACTGGACTCCGCCCTCGGAGCAGGAGCAGGTCCACGTACTGGTTGCCAAGTGCGCCGAGCATCCTGGCCTACGGCATTGTTCGGCCCTCCAGAGCCCCTGCCTCTAACCTCTCCACGTCCTCGATCTTGTCCACTGCCCTCGCCCTGACCAGTCTGATCGCCATGTTCCATGCCGCGCCCTGCTGGCCCTCGCCCTTGGCGATCACGCCCATCCGGTCCACGACCTCCTCCATCAACTTGGCCGTGTCCCGCCGGACCACGACCATGGCCACCGCGACCAGGCGGCCCTCGGCCGTTGCCATCTCCACGCCCGCGTCCTGCCAGCCATCGTCCACCATCAAAGCGGTCCGCTCGACCATCTCGACCATCACGCCCGACAGGGCGACGACCATGGGGCGGCGCCCTTGGGTAATTTTGCGGCATGGATGGTGCAGCCCTAGCTACTTCCGCGAAGGATCGACTACCTGGCGGCTTGGGTTTCGCAGTAACCCCTGGCGGCGGCTGTGTATAGCAGATGGATTTTGCCGGTGTTTGCCGATTGGGACGGACCGCCCACCAAGGCTCGCGCCCACATCCGCGGGCCCGCAAAGGCAGTTTCCTACTAGAGTGCGTGGACGAGGTTTCCAAACTAGCTTGCAATCGCTGTGGAAGGAAAGCATTAAGGGTGATTTGAGGTGGATTACGTTTGGGTAGTGGACCCTTCCATGATTTAATTTTGACACCAATCTTCTTCGCAGCATGGACCACGTTATGTTCACACTTTTTAGTAGGTGCTGGATCAAAGGATACTGATTCCTCCTCCGACATCTGACCCTGCTCCCACCATCTCGTTCCTTTCGGAAAACCAACTTGGTCCCAAAAACATTCGATGATCCTCTCATCAGATTCCCGATTAGAGGTCCCGTGTAACATTTTATTTTTCTGTTTGACATGCTCTCTCGCTTCAGCCGGGGTAAATCCCGCCATAACACATTCATGGTAGGCCTCCTCAGCTGTGCAATCAAGATTGGTGACCTGTTCATATATCATATCTGCCAAAGAGCGAGGAGACGTGTCTCCACAAAAATCATTGGCCTTGATCCTTTCTGGAGACAAATCCGCCCTGACGCAGTCAAGGGAGGCTATCTCTTAGTCAGAAGACTATATTACATTTGTCGCATCAATCTTCACCGTTTCACCATCCTGAAAGTCTTCTTGATCTAAGCCTGCTAACTCTGCATTGACCAAAAACAAAGAACTACCTGCGATGGAGCCAAGGTGAGGCGACGATGGCGACCCTTGCGTGGCGGAGAGACCTCCAATGAAGAAAATCCACTATTGTTGTAACGGCTACACGACACTGATGCTGTGCCGCCCGGCATCCCATCGTTGATCTCCTTCTCCATTGTTGACGCAGGCCGATTCCCATCGCCACTCCAGCTTCTGGTTGTATCAACGAGTGGCGCAGAACCTCCTCGCCGACGATGCGATCGCGATACCACCGGCGTCCAGTCACCCATCAGCGGGTGGCCATGGTCAGGACAGCCGGCGGTAGACCTCCCGCTCCTCCAGATTCTTCAGCACTTCCGGCGAGACCCACCAGGGCGTTGCCGTCGGCCGACGCTGCCTGGAGGACCCAATCGCCTCCCGATCGCCCGTCCGGGAAAACCGGTTTTCAAAATTCAAACTTCTCTAGCTGCCTTACCGGATGGAAACATCTGGTCAGTCCAGTCTCTGACTATTGAAGGATGTTCTCGGGTCTCTGAAGAAGCTGTGCAGGGTGCTGCCAAAATAGTTCACTTCAAAAAGGATTACCCAGGCTTAACAGGTCTAAATAGATTCTTTGAATGAGTATTTTCCATCATTGAAGAAGACAACGAACAAATTTTGTCCCAGACAAACAGATTAAGACCACAGTTAACTGCAATATGTAATTCAATAGACAGGACAGCAAGATAATGTGCACACAACTTGTTTTTAGGTCTTATCCAATGATTGGTGTTTAGCTAGCTCATAGAATATTTTATCATATTTTAATAGAAGAGAAAGAAGAGTTATCTCTTAATCAAGAGATAGTCTCATACACACTACAAGATTATATGAGAATGGTGTGTGGGTCATTTATATTATGAGATATGTGCTAAGAGCTACATCATTGAAAAAGTTGTCTCTTAGAATGCTTGGAGGAGGTCTAGTATAGTAGACTGATCTCATAAGCATGCTAAGAGTCCCAAAGCAGGTGCTTGCCACACCGAAATCACGCTTAAGAAAGTGTGTTATACTAATCTGTATTACTTATCAGATGTGTGATGCAAATCCAAATTCTATTAATATATGTATTATTCATAAGACGTATGAAGTATGATGCAAGTCTTGGATGACCAAACATACTATTGATCCCTGCCTTGGATGACCAAATAGCATATTGTGTAATTATTAAATTTGTAAAAGATATGTTTCGGTACAAACATTTAAAACTGAATGCCACCCCATCCTAAAACACATCTGTCAGTCCGTAAAATAGGCTCAAGTGGGTACAATTTTGTCACCTATTTGCCAGCAGGTATTCTGTTATATCCGTATTATTGCTCCTTGTTGCATCCAGCCAAACACAGCATCAGAAGCAACCACGATGCTGTTGATCTGCTTCTGTGTGGATGGCTGGCAGGCGTGGATGGTGAGTTCGCAACCGTGTGAATCAGGCAGGCCGGCGGAGCATCGTGGCAGGCATCCGATTTGGATCGGGAAGAACTTCGTTGTGACGGTATGGACCGCGACACGGGGGCTGGTGATGAACTGATGGCGGCAGCGGGGCAGTGCGGATCGGCGATTGATCCATGTAGGGAGCCAAGGCATCGGTGGTGACCGGTGAGCCAGGGGGCAGCGGCGTCGGGCGTATTGGAGGTGGCAGTTTTCGGATGGGGTACATCTGACAATCTTGTCAAATTTCTGTCAAACCTTTTTGGCCTGTGGGTGGACCAATGACTCGCATACTTTTTTGCATGCAACTTAAACAAGGTGACACTACCAAAACATCTGTTCTCCCAAATTAAATGCAAAAAAAGTGTGATAATACTCTATTTAAAGAGGAACCCCCGAGATATAGATGTGGTATTAGCCTGAAATAGGGAATGGTAAAGAGAGATGAAAGCTGCAAAAAACGTACTACAAGCAGAAGTAAAGCATAGCGCGCATGGAGTCACCCAATAATCAGATGCCCTCCGAACACCTAAATCTCACAATTACACACTAATATTTTATAACCACACATAGCAGTAAAATGATACATTTGACAAGAGCAAATAGAGATACCTGTCTTCCAAATCATTTCGAGAACATCAAAGTGTTATACATTTGCCTCGAAGATAGGGCTACTTTCCGTGAATGTAGAAAAATAAAGACAGATGAAAGCTACCACACAACTGGCAACTGCTATGTTCTCTCTAATCAAGACGCCTTCACAAAAGCCAAAACTCACCATTAAACAAGCTAATATTCCCGAGCCTCACAACAGTAAAAGGATAAGGGGGAGGACGGCCCGGAGATAAGAAAACTGAAAAAGATCGCCATCAACTGGGAGTAGTCTTCAACCTGGGGTTCCATGGTGAGAGGAGCTTCATTCTATCTGACAGTCACACTCTATCTAGACCCAAATAACCTGGATAATCATCTTTGTAGTGAACTGATTTGGCAGCTCCCTGCACTGCTTTTGCAGACACCCCAGAACAGCCTTCAACAATCAGAGACTCCAACTTCTGTGCACGTATCACCTCTCTGACTCCATCATCAGTAAAACCATCGCACTGCCTCAGCGTGAGGTTAATCAAACGTGGGACTTGGGCAAGTAAGCGCATTCCGGCATCGGTTACTGCAACGCAATCCATAAGCTCTAGTGTATCTAGATATTGTGCAGATGAGAGGGCCTTCATCCCCTCATCATCAAAGAAGTTGGCTCCACAAAGTATCAGATCACGAATCGGGCAAGACTTAATGAGCATCACAAAGCCCTCCTGTGTAAAGCCTATTTCTGATGGATATGTAGGTTCACAAGCTGCAAATATGAGTTCAACAGTCTGAAGCATAGGACACCTCAGTGCCAGAGCCTTAAGACTTTCATCAGTCAGTGGTGTGCTGAAAACTCTACCTTCAGGTCTTTCATTGAATAGAGGCTCAAGCCGGAGGGAGATGCTTCTAAGGTTGCAGCAGTTGTGGGTGAGTGTAATCATGTCATTGTCACTTAGACCAAGAACATAGTGAAGGCAGAGATTTTCCAATGCTTTGCATTTCCTCAAGAGACAGCGGAGTCCTATTTCTGGCTGGGTTACAATCCTCGCCAAAGTCAAATCCTTCAAATACTCACAGAAAAAATCATATCTATACTGATAGTTTGACACATAGGAAGGATCACGAGGATCAAATATGTTGTGCCAACCCTTGAGCTGAAACTCAAATTTCTGGAGCTTCATCCATCCTGGGCCAAACTTTAGGAGGTCATACTGGCAAATCTTTTGACAGCACTTTACTACAAGTTCTTCCAAGGAACCAACCCTGCCAAGATGCTCTAGCCACTCTGCACTACTAACTCCCTTGCAATCGGTAAGGTGGAGAGAAGATAGACGTTTGCAACCAACTGCTACTGAGAGAAGCCCTGCTGAACTTATTCCCGGTACCGTGTTCAACCTGAGAGACATCAGCTTCTTGAAGTATGCTAGGAAATCAAGACCTGAGTCATTAATGAACAAGCAGAAGCTTAAGGTCAGATCCGTCACTGCGGGGCAGCAAGATGAAAGTACATAGAGGCCTTGGTTGTCCAACTGCATCCCATGGTCGGACTTCCAGCCAGAGTAGTTGAATTCCACTTTACACAGATTAGAGAATCGTGAGCCTATTGATGCCAAGGCCACTGTCACAGGGCAAATGCCACACCCAACACGGATAGCATCTCTTAGCTCTCCCTCAACAGTATAAAGCTTCTTTGACACAAGGGAAAAAGAATTAAGATCACTTGTACTGGTAAGTCGCTTGATGATCTCTCCAAGCAGTGCATCTGGGAGATCTTCCATTGAACCGGTGCAGTTGTAGGTGTTCAGAATGGTAGGCTGAAATTCATGATATCAAAAAGTCAGAATGATGCATAAGATAATCATATCATAGAAGTGAAACTATTCAAGAGGTGCATATGCTGGTACGTATAACTTATGTTTTGAAGCTATCATGCATCTATAATACTTAATAGCAATCAGTACAGGATCATTTTTCATTATTTAGATTCTTTTTCCCCCAAGATACAAATCAGAGAGTGACAAAGCGTATTATTGCTCCTTGTTGCATCCAGCCAAACACAGCATCAGAAGCAACCACGATGCTGTTGATCTGCTTCTGTGTGGATGGCTGGCAGGCGTGGATGGTGAGTTCGCAACCGTGTGAATCAGGCAGGCCGGCGGAGCATCGTGGCAGGCATCCGATTTGGATCGGGAAGAACTTCGTTGTGACGGTATGGACCGCGACACGGGGGCTGGTGATGAACTGATGGCGGCAGCGGGGCAGTGCGGATCGGCGATTGATCCATGTAGGGAGCCAAGGCATCGGTGGTGACCGGTGAGCCAGGGGGCAGCGGCGTCGGGCGTATTGGAGGTGGCAGTTTTCGGATGGGGTACATCTGACAATCTTGTCAAATTTCTGTCAAACCTTTTTGGCCTGTGGGTGGACCAATGACTCGCATACTTTTTTGCATGCAACTTAAACAAGGTGACACTACCAAAACATCTGTTCTCCCAAATTAAATGCAAAAAAAGTGTGATAATACTCTATTTAAAGAGGAACCCCCGAGATATAGATGTGGTATTAGCCTGAAATAGGGAATGGTAAAGAGAGATGAAAGCTGCAAAAAACGTACTACAAGCAGAAGTAAACCATAGCATGTAGTCACCCAATAATCAGATGCCTTCCGAACACCTAAATCTCACAATTACACACTAATATTTTATAACCACACATAGCAGTAAAATGATACTTTTGACAAGAGCAAATAGAGATACCTGTCTTCCAAATCATTTCGAGAACATCAAGTGTTGTACGTTTGCCTGGAAGAGAGGGCTACTTTCCGTGAATGTAGAAAAATAAAGACAGATGAAAGCTAACACACAACTGGCAACTGCTATGTTCTCGCCTATTTCTGATGGATATGTAGGTTCACAAGCTGCAAATATGAGTTCAACAGTCTGAAGCATAGGACACCTCAGTGCCAGAGCCTTAAGACTTTCATCAGTCAGTGGTGTGCTGAAAACTCTACCTTCAGGTCTTTCATTGAATAGAGGCTCAAGCCGGAGGGAGATGCTTCTAAGGTTGCAGCAGTTGTGGGTGAGTGTAATCATGTCATTGTCACTTAGACCAAGAACATAGTGAAGGCAGAGATTTTCCAATGCTTTGCATTTCCTCAAGAGACAGCGGAGTCCTATTTCTGGCTGGGTTACAATCCTCGCCAAAGTCAAATCCTTCAAATACTCACAGAAAAAATCATATCTATACTGATAGTTTGACACATAGGAAGGATCACGAGGATCAAATATGTTGTGCCAACCCTTGAGCTGAAACTCAAATTTCTGGAGCTTCATCCATCCAGGACCAAACTTTAGGAGGTCATATTGGCTTATCTTCTGACAATACTTTACTACAAATTCTTCCAAGGAACCAACCCTACCAAGGTACTCCAGCCACCCTGCACTACATACTCCCTTGCAGTCGGTAAGGTGGAGAGAAGATAGACGCTTGCAACCAATAGCTACTGAGAGAAGCCCTGCCGAACTTATTCCTGGTACTGTGTTCAGCCTGAGGGACATCAGCTTCTTGAAGCATGCTAGGAAATCAAGACCTGAGTCATCAATGAATAAGCAGTAGCTTAAGTTGAGATAAACCAAGGAGGGGCAGCAAGACGAAAGTAACTGGAGGCCTTGGTTGTCCAACTGCAACCCATTTTCATTTGTCCAGCCAGAGTAGTTGATTTCCACTTTGCACAAATTGGGGAACCTTGAGCCAATTGATGCCAAGGCCATTGTCACAGGGAAAACACCACAGCCAACACGGATAGCATCTCTTAGCTCTGCCTCGACGGTATAAAGCTTCTTCGACACAAGAGAAAGGGAATTAAGATCACTTGTACTGGTAAGCCGCTTGATGATCTCCCCAAGCAGTGCCTCTGGGAGATGTTCCATTGAACAGTGTAGCTGTGCTATTTTGGCAATTTCAAGATTCAACAGGTATTCAGAATGGTAGGCTGAAATTTATGAGGTCAGAAAGTCAGAAGTGAAACTAATCAAGAAGTGCATATGTATATAGGGATGTTTCGAAACCATTGTGTGACAATAATACTAATAGCTGCAGCACGGGATCATTTTCCATTATTTCCATTCCTATTACCCAAGATACTGATTAGTGACCAAAACTGGATGGAAAGGTACAAGCATATGAAACAAAGCAGATGCTAGATCGTTTTCCTATTTCTGTTAAACGCTCATATACTTATCCTCAATAAAGAATATTAATTGAGGCGGCATCCTACTTATTTACCCCTAAATTCATGAAGAAACAGCAATGAATCAACAGCCTGGTATGTGGAACGGCTTGAACACTGAACCAAAGGACGAACGAATTAATTCCTACATTCGAAAGCACCTAACCAATCACATGAATATTTCGCCTCAATCTAAGAGAAAAAACATGAAAAGCGACATATTTATGAGGCTCCCTCCTAGAGACACATGTGCGAGCACCAAGCAGCCCGATGTAGAACCCGATCCCCTCCATGTATGATACTCCCTACACTACACCTGTTCAATCATCGGACAGAAGCAAGCAGGACCGAGTTCTAAATGGCACTAATTTCTGTCGGTTGCCTCTCAAATCATGATATCAACAGAAGAACGCAAAGGGAGAGGAAGGCCTTGTTTAGATGTTAGAATTGGAGGGTGAATTTGGGAGTATGATGTCACTTCGTAAACATTGCACCACTGTAACATTTCATCTGTATTTGTCAAAAATTGTCCAAAAATTGATTAATTAGGCCCAAAATGTTCGTCTCGCATTGTACAATAAAACTGTATAATTAGTTTTTTATTTCATCTATATTTAGTACTCCATACATGTTATAATATTTTAATGTGACGGGGAATTTCTTTTTTCATAGTAAATTTGGAAGTGGAATTTGAGATATAAACAAGGCCGAAATCCATGGCCATACCTGAAATGAGAAGAGGCTTTGACAGGGTCTCCGGGGAGGGAATCAGAGAATCGAACTCATCGAAGGCGGCGTCTTGAGCGCAAGTGGGAGGAAGATGCCAGAAGCCGCGGAAACCCTCGTACGGGGAGTTCGCCGCCGTGCCCGCAATCCCGCATCCGCCCTGCGTCCCCTTCACTTGTGTTCATTATCTTGGGTATATAAAAGAGTACAGTGCCCAATATTGGCCTGTTGGGCCAGGATAAAGTCCTTTTTTAATTCCAGGATGAAGTTGGGCTTGGCTGGGCTGGGAAGACCTGAGCTGGGTTTCTTATTTGCTTTAGATTGGGATGCTTTATTTCTTTATTTCCTTTTTTCTCAAAATTATTATACACCACTAAGATAAATCTACTTCACAAGTGTAATAACAAGTTATAAAATCTAGCCTCATGGATTTTACATGCTGTAGTGTGTTACCGTAGTGCTCCACGTAAGAGCGAACTCCAACAGTCCACAATAACAATCCTCTTTCCCAATATTTTTAGTTAAAGGGGATTGAGAGAAAAAACACTACTCCAACCAATTCCCTTTCTATTTCTCTTTCCCTATAATTTTTCCCAATTCCCTTTATTCCAATTGCACACGCCGCCGCCAGCACACGCCGCAGCCGCCCGGCGCGCGTCTCCGCCGTTAGCTATCCGTCGTCCACCTCTATCTGGCGCGCGTCTCCTCTGCCGCCCGGCGCGCGTCGTCGCCGCCCGCCGTCCGTCGTCCATCACCGCCACCACCCAACGTCGCCCCGCCCACCGGTGAGCTCCCGCGTCGCGCTGTCGCGTGCCGGCTGCCCGCCTCGCGCCGGCCCTGGTTTGGTCTTTTACCAGTCCAACCGCCGGTCCGTCCGGTCCTAATAACTAGGGCTGGGATTGTCCGCCCGTGCTCTCTTGGTGGGCTCCCTCCACGGGAGCTGCCGGTGACGGAGCGGACTCCTGAGCTGTGACGTCGGGTTGCGGCATCGGGGGCGCATCCAAGTCTGGAAGTACGACTCGAATAGGCCTGCACCGCTCTACATGTATCCGCAACTCGTGCAGCATACGGCGCCTCCTGAGCTGGGATGGTGTCGGCTGCGCCGGCGGCGTCGCCTCCACGTCAGGACCTCTGGAGAGGAGCTGCATGAGGAAGCCCTCACCGGTTGCCTCGAACTCCAGGCTCCCGAACGTGATCCGATGCCGCGCGGAAGCGGGTCGGAGGATCCCATGAGGAATCGCGGCGGCATGAACTTGGTGCGGCTCACCGTCAAGGGAACTGGTGGATGAAGAGAATCGACCACAGCGCTCCCCCTACCTGGCGCGCCACTATCGGTGTTGAGATTGGCCGCCCAACCTCACACTACACAGAATGCGCTATGTCCTGTCCCTTGACGGTTGATGCAAGAGCTAACACAATGACACGGGTTTTATCCTGGTTCCGGCCGCGGGGCCGTACGTCCAGCAGCTGTGCTCGTGGCACTATACTATCTTGCACCATAGTGCTTGCATTGGGGGGCTACAAGTAAAGCGGGAGAGGAGAAGAAATCCCCAAGTCCCTGAGAATGGAGTGATTGAGGTGGGGTGCCAATATCGTGGAAGGCAATGAACGTGCGCGTGTTCGTGCGTTGTAGCCCTATCTCCCCGAAGGGCGTTCATCTCCCCCTTTTATAGATCAAGGGGGAGGCGGTTAAAGTTGACGGTACAGTAAATTGCTACAGTCGTGTTGTACGGGCGATCATGCACCGGATGCGCGTCCGTCCTTGCTGATCTTCGCTCCTGGCGCTAGTTATGCTGGGTTCCGGCTTCGGCGGGCGCTGTGGAAGCTCCTGTGCTTGTCTTGGAGCTGCCTCGAGGGGTGTCTTGGCCGAAGCCCATGCTTGGTTGTGTCCGCCTTCTTATTCGAGGGTGTCGCCGTGTCCAATCGAGGGCGTCGCCGTACCAGCTTGAGGGTACTGGTACGGAGGAAGGACGAGAGTTGGCAGCATTGTGGTCGGCGTGGCGCTTCCTCTTCGACATAGTGCACGGCGTGCCCGCCTGCGGGGGATGACCGAGAGTTGGTGGATTTGACCCGGCCCGCGTCATCTATACAGGTGCGCCTGACCGGGGTCCGCGCCCGGTCATCGCCCGTACACCCGTTCGAGGGTGCCTCGGCTCCCATTCGAGGGCGTAGCCGTTGGGGAATGATGGGAGTAGGTGGAATAGTGCAGCGGAATGACCCCCGCCAGTCCGCACAGTGCTCCGCCTGACCGTATAGTGATGTCTGCACAGCGCCGCGCATGTCCGCACAGCGACCGGAGCAGGTGGCAGAGTGGACCTAACGGTGTCAGCGGCGCGGAGTGGGGGAGAGATTCACCTTTAACTTTGGTGCTCGGTGGCGGATCGTGGCATTAAATGCCGTCGTCAGTCGGAGTGGTTAGGAGCATCGTGGTGTGTCGAGGAAGGCCTCGAGCGAGGCGGACGTGGTTGTTCGCTCGAGGGGGCGGTCGATCCTCGAGCGAAGCAGAGACTGGGTGTGCCCCTATCATGCCCTCGATGGGCAAGCCTTGGGCGGACGTTGGGCTGTGCCAAGTCGTGATGGGCCGTGGTGCTTGGATGGTTTTTGGCCCATGGGGTTGGTGGGTTGTTGTGTTTTTGTTTTTTACGTTTCTGAGGGTGATTACCCCGATGATTAGGGGACCCCTTAGGTTTGTCCGCGACACATATAGATTCTTACAATATCTGTCCTATCCAAACAAACTTTATGTTATATAGTAACAAGAGTTGTAGTTGTTCATAAAAATCCCCAAAGGCGTCCTATCCCTCCCCTTGCCTAGTTCCATTGATCACCTTCCCAATACAAGATTCCTTGGCAAAACTACGGGTTAGATGCATGATTGTATTTGAGTTAGATACAAGTAATTAGCAATTAACTTGTCTTTTTTTTCTTTTTAGTGTTCATCATCGCCCTGCCAGAACTACCAGGCTACCATTGCCCATGACATCGCTTCGCCCTTCTCCCTGCCCTCGATTTATCGAGGCAATTGCCCACCCTCATCATATCACTGCTCATTATTATTGCGGCTAAGTCGCCTGCCACCCCTCACATCTATCTAAGGTTGTCAAAAACCCTAACTCTAAACTCTAAATTTTAAATTCTCAGTCCCAAATCACAAATCCTAAATTCTAAAATCTAGCGCTTCTACTTAAACCTCAGCTATTGAGCTCTAATCATCATTATGGCTTAGATATGAGAGGGAAGGAGAGATAGAGAGAGCTAGGGGGAGGGAGAGAAGGGAGTTAAGTGTCGACTTACATCACCTATTGATGACCACCACCATCGCCCATCGGAGTTGTCGCATCGGATTTGCTGGAGAGAGTTTGAGGAAGATAAAAAGAAGCGGTTTGGCATTGATAAGAGAGAGATAAGAGGAGAAAAGGGCTAGAGCTAATGGAGGCATGCTTGGAAGGTAGGTGGAGGTAAGTGATGACGCATATTGTCACTTAAATTTTTTTACGCTAAGATAGTCGATAATGTTTATATGGCTGTGTCCCTATTTAAGATTTTTTTTCAGTAAAATGGACTAACTTAAAGTCCTTGCTAATGCTCAAATAGTTGTACTGAAACCAATATAAGAAATGTGACGAGAAAACCGAACTAATCACAAAACAATATCGTCATTCATATTTTTTCACACTAAAACAGCTGCTTGGCTCGAAAATTTCGTCGCAATTTCCGTCCTAAGGTTTCACCGTCGTTCACTTCACATTTTCCACTGCTTCACTTCAAATTTGGAGTTGAAAAATCTAGCGGAATCTGCACAGTACTTTCCTAGCGTACCAGTGTTCTCCGTAACCGACTCGAGAAACCGACTCGGCCGCGGATTCGAGCCTCTTTCGCTGGCCGCCCGAGTCTGACGCACCACGCGCTGCACAGCACGGACCCCACCCCGTATATCTGTGGCCGCCCTCGTGGCCTTGACGGCTTGACGCCCTAGTTACTTGAACCGGACCGGACCGGCGGTTCGTCCGAAAAAACCGAAAACCGACACACGGACTAACCAGTGAGGCACCTTGCACTTTGTGTTTTATACTAAATATTAAATATAATTGAACCGTTTAAACCGGTAGTCCAACCGATCCAAACCAATGAATCAATGAACCGAACACCTCGACGGTTCGATTTCCGGCCCGGTTCAAATAACTGGCTCGACGCCCCGCGCCTTCCTTTCACCGCTCCGCTCCGTTCCGTTCCGTTCCATTCCATCTCCATCCCCGTCCCGTTCGACACGACACCAGCGCGCGCACCCAGACGGACCGGACCCGATCACACCCCGCCGCCGCGCGCTCGGCCATGGCGGCGGCCGGCGCCGGCTCGGTGGGCGAGGGGATGCGGCGGCTCAAGCAGCTCTCGCTCGTCTCCAAGGTCTGCTCGGAGCTCGAGGCCCACCTCGGCGTCGCCGACCGCGTGCTCGCCGAGTTCGTCGTTGACCTCGGCCGCGCCTCCTCCTCCACCGCCGACTTCGCCGCCGCACTCAGGGACATGTATCAAAATGTTGGAAGTTGATATTATGTGTCAGTTCCAAAAATAGAACACACTCAACAAGTTGAATTACTCATACTCAACATAATGAATAAAAGGTGCTCAAGAAAACAAAAAAAAAAACTCAACCCCTGGGGGAATGACCTCCCCCGAGGCTTTGACTGGAAAGATAGAAGTTCTCTCTTCCGCAGGGTCGAGAAAAGGTCACGAACCACGGCTACCCAGGACGTGCCACTAACGGCGAGGACGTGCCTGCGGCCACGTATCACGCTGCAACCGTCAGTGGACCACGTATATCTATGTTTAAATAGCGCAGCGAGTGGTCTTTTTTATTTTTTCCATAAATTGTGCCGCACCCCTTAAAATAGACTTGAACCACTTCATTTTGGCCTACAAATTCCAAAACAGATGGGGAACTAGGGGCAAGCCGTATCAGACCGGCCAGTTATGACTTAGCTCTCTTGGCACAAAACCTCTTTGAACTCTTATATGACAGCCAGCAGTTAGCTATTGAATCGCTTTTAGGGAATCTAACATTACTTCACTAAGCAACAACAACAGGTGTAGACGTATGACAAATCATACCAAAGAGGAGTTATTCAACTTTCAGTACCTTACCATACAGTCAAATTTTCAGTAACATCTCAGAACTTATACATGCACACGGATCTGGTTTCTGTATAAGTTCGTTTCAAAATAATTCCTGCCCATCCTTAGCAGCAAGATCTCAATTTTGTTACAAAAAACTATACAGCACTGAAGATCCGTATTTGACTAGCTCTGATCTGCTCTTCAATTCTACAAAAAGAATGAACTCAGGGTGCCTTTGGTTGGTGCCCATGCCTGCCCACTGCCCTGCCAAACCGTTGGCTTGCGATATTGGAGGAACTGGCCGCAGCCATTTCACCCTCGTGTGGGTGTAGAAAACAATGAGGGCAGGCAATCTGACATGCGCGTGTGGGCATGCCTACTGTTAGTGTCCATCCAAACGAGCGGAGCAGTCACAGTCAGCGACCAAAAAATTGGTCTGCAGGCAATCAGCATAAAACCAAACGCGCCCTCAGCCTCCCACGTCAAGGCATATGCTTCCTCTGTTACTGTGAGCTTCTTTCCCTATATGCAGTTCCTATTAGTTACTTCAGCCACTCTTGATGCTGAGAAGTTCTCTGGCTATTTTTTTTATTGCAATATTTTCACAATTCCTGGAAGAACTTTTCCAGTTGAGGTACTGCATACAAAACAGCCAGAGAGTGACTACATGGATGCTGCACTGATAACGGTATTGCAGATTCATTTGACTGAACCTGAAGGAGATATACTCTTGTTCCTGACTGGCCAGGAAGAGATTGAACATGCTTGTGAGCGTCTCAATGAGAGGATGAAGGCATTTGGTGGGGACGTACCAGAGCTGATAATTTGTCCTGTGTACAGTGCTCTTCCTACTGAAGTTCAGTCAAGGATCTTTGACCCTGCTCCTCCTGGTAAGAGGAAGGTGGTTGTGGCCACCAATATCGCAGAAGCATCTATTACCATAGATGGGATTTACTATGTTGTCGACCCAGGCTTTGCAAAGCTTAATGTTTATAACCCGAAATTAGGGCTGGATTCACTGGTTATCACTCCGATCTCTCAGGCATCAGCTAAGCAAAGAGCTGGGCGTGCTGGACGTACAGGCCCAGGCAAGTGTTACCGTCTATACACTGAGAGTGCCTATCGCAATGCAATGGCCCCCACAACAACTCCGGAAATCCAGAGGGCCAACTTGGGGTGGACGGTTCTTAATATGAAGACAATGGGAATTAATGACCTGTTGACATTTGACTTCATGGACCCACCAGCATCTCAAGCACTTGTGTCAGCTATGGAACAATTGTACAGTCTTGGCGCCTTAGACGAAGAGGGTCTTCTTACCAGGCTAGGGAGAAAGATGGCTGAATTTCCACAAGAGCCACCTCTTTCAAAGATGCTCCTTGCTAGTGTAGACCTTGGATGCAGTGATGAAATACTAACGATCATTGCAATGATACAAACTGGGAACATATTCTTTCGGCCAAGAGAGAAGCAAGCTCAAGCAGATAGGAAGAGATCAAACTTTTTCCAGCCAGAAGGTGATCATCTCACCCTACTCACTGTGTATGAGGCCTGGAAGGCAAAGGGGTTTTCAGGACCATGGTGCTTTGAGAATTTTGTCCAGGTAAACTCACTAAGGAGGGCTCAGGACGTGCGGAAACAGCTTCTCGAGATCATGGATAAGTATAAGCTTGATGTTGTCTCAGCCGGGAACAATCCCACCAAGATAGGGAAAGCCCTTGCCGCTGGATTCTTCTTCCATGCCGCAAGGAAAGATCCCAGCGGAGGATACAGGACACTCGCTGACCATCAGCAGGTGTATATCCACCCAAGCAGTGCCCTCTTTCACCAGCAGCCGCAGTGGGTGATCTACCATGAAATCGTCATGACGGCCAAGGAGTACATGAGGGAGGTCACGGCAGTTGACCCGAGATGGCTAGTAGAGTTGGCACCAAGGTTCTACAGATCGGTGGACCCGACGAAGATCAGTAAGCGGAAGTGCCAAGAGAGGATTGAACCTCTGTATGATAGACACAGTGAGCCGAACTCATGGCGCCTAAGCAAGCGCCGTTGGTAATTTTGTTTTCTTTCTTGGTAATTTTGTTTTCTTTCTTGTAGCAACGCCATGTAATGTTATTGTAATTGTAGATATTAAGTCATGTTTGAGAAAAAAAA
>OAMR01000507.1:394225-421923 GCA_900205405.1 Echinochloa crus-galli | reverse complement strand
ATAGACTTAAACCACTTCATTTTGGCCTACAAATTCCAAAACAGATGGGGAGCTAGGGGCAAGCCGTATCAGACCGGCCAGTTATATGACTTAGCTCTCTTGGTACAAAACCTCTTTGAACTCTTGTATGACAGTCAGCAGTGTAGCCAACTTTAAGCCAAAAGTTACGAAAATTGAAAGCTATTGAATCGCTTTTAGGGAATCAACCTTTACTTCACTAAGCAACAACAGGTGTAGACGTATGACAAATCATACCAAAGAGGAGTTATTCAACTTTCAGTACCTTACCATACAGTCAAATTTTCAGTAACATCTCAGAACTTATACATGCACACGGATCTGGTTTCTGTATAAGTTCGTTTCAAAAAAAAAAATCCTGCCCATCCTTATCAGCAAGATCTCAATTTTGTTACAAAAAACTATACAGCACTGAAGATCCGTATTTGACTAGCTCTGATCTGCTCTTCAATTCTACAAAAAGAATGAACTCAGGGTGCCTTTGGTTGGTGCCCATGCCTGCCCACTGCCCTGCCAAACCGTTGGCTTGCGATATTGGAGGAACTGGCCGCAGCCATTTCACCCTCGTGTGGGTGTAGAAAACAATGAGGGCAGGCAATCTGACATGCGCGTGTGGGCATGCCTACTGTTAGTGTCCATCCAAACGAGCGGAGCAGTCACAGTCAGCGACCAAAAAATTGGTCTGCAGGCAATCAGCATAAAACCAAACGCGCCCTCAGCCTCCCACGTCAAGGCATATGCTTCCTCTGTTACTGTGAGCTTCTTTCCCTATATGCAGTTCCTATTATGTCTCTGTTTTCGGGTTATCGATCGGCCGAGACGAACCCGTCGGGTGGTGAGAGCATCCAGCAAGATATCTAAGGAGCACTCCACTGCCTCAGCTTGCTTTTCAAACTCAAACGTGCTGAGCTCAGGCCGCAAGTTCAACTCCCAGAGGAGTCCAGCTGCAGCTGCTGCAGTGCAGGTACGATCCCATGCTGGCTGCGGTCTGTCATATGAAAAGGCATAACATCCTTAAATAAACATTTGACAAGGGGAAAGAAGGAACCACGAATGGAGTAACTAAAACGGACGAGTAAAGCTTTTGCTCACCGCAGTTTATGCATCACTGAGGCACTAAGCGTAGATAGTGAGATACAAGGAATATCTTCATCTCCCCATATTGCGGTCCATCTCTCCTGTATAAAATAGATATTAGGTCATATGGCTACTTGTATCTCACATGGGGATTCCAAGTTCAAACCTTGACAAGGGCAAGTAGCTTGTAACCCAAACCTACTCTACATCGATCCAACTGTAGTCTGCTCTGGATTTTTGTGAAAGGTCTGTGGTTGAGGATTTTGAAGTATATGTTTGTATAATCTAATCAAGAATAATCTAGCTTTCCAAAAATATCAAGAATCATCTAAGAAATTACACAATCTGAAGGTAAATGATTTTAAGTAAAACTTCATATATCAAACCTACGAGACTACCACGCCACCCTTCAGGTATGAATTAAAGTATTTGGCATAATAAATCAAGGAACTTCACCTTTCAAAATGAAGTTCACAAAGCTACAGGTACCTTGGAGTCTTGGACAAATATTTAACAAAGCATGTATCCACTAATTTGGTTAGATGTGAAGGGATTCGACAGGTACGATCAGCCTGTCTGTGTAATTGACATGTTGGAGACACCAGCCAGCAGGCGAACAAAAACATGTGCACTTTTGTGTTTACAGTCTAAACAACCTAATAATGGTATGCATGTTTCAGATGAGAAATGCATTGCACTGTACCTTCAACCTTCTGTACAGTGCAGCAGAATTACTCCAGGTACCGTCAAGTAAAACAAAGTTGAAAGGCTCATCCTGTGAACTCTGCATTGCAGAAGTTAAATCATTACCATGTATTAAAATGTTGAAAGTTGACATTCTGTGTCAGTAGTTCCAAAAACAGAACACACTCAACAAGTCGAATTACTGATACTCAACATAATGAATAAAAGGTGCTCAAGAAAACAAAATCGCACGGAATATATGTATATAACAAGGTACTAGCACTGTTTATTGTGCTCTGTGCTACCGTGCAGAGATCATGGAATGCCCACTTAAAGAATGTAATACATACCATCTCGTGAAGGTCAGAAGTCAAGGATGAACCATCGAATTTGAGGTCTTTGACTGACTTGGGAATGGTACTCTTGTTTGGATATAGAAACGAGATCTTCCCCTTTCCTGGAGGAAAACATCAGGATGGAAACTGAGATATTTCACAACAAAAAGCACAGAAAACCACACGTCCTAACTAAAGATAAACATATGAATCAGTATATGGGCATACTAAATGATCAATAAAATGCAGCAACCTTCTGCAGATCATACAAAAATAAATGTAGTCCACTCAGCTTCCAGTTGTAGTGATCAGTAGATATATAGATTCATTCTGCATTTATTCGCAAAATATCAATCCATACTATAGACAATCAATGCATCAAAGGATGCAATTTAATACTGTTATACCCAGGTCAAGCACACAATGCCTCAGTACAACCGTTCATAATGATCAGAATAGAAAGACCAAATGCAAAAAGAAAAGAAAACCCGAGTATGCACAGTATTTGAACCATAAAGCCCTGGATGTCAGTAAACATGGAAGGTTACAGGCCCCATTTCTCTTGAACATGTTAACACACTGCAGACAAGAGGTTAGACGAGGCACACACTCATTTAATCTATGATCAATATCACAGATTAGCATCTTATTTTATGCTTCTACTCCAACACAACAATGGCTTTCCTACTACCGACTCAGATGGATGGATGACCCTTCCATAAAATTATGATATTACAATGCCATAGATCGACAATTGCACCTCTCTGTAGTGGAAAAGAGCCTCGGAAGCAGTTAGGAAGAATAGTCAGACAAGTAAACAATTGGGCTTGGAGAATTCATCATCTATCGGATTTGGTCTTTGAATTAGGACATATTGCACGTCACTACTAATATAACTTCAGAAAATGAAGTGAATTTAAGTGACTAAATGCTATGTGACCAAAACAGAACAAGAGAACCTCTAAAGTCTGAAATAGTAGCCCCTTTTTCTTTTCGAAATTCAAAATCTAATAACATATACGTGCATCATACAAAGATGGGAAAATGGACCATAAGAAGTCTACTTTCAAATCCACTAAATGCAATAATTCAACAAGGATCAGGATGAAACCTAACACGGTAATGTGTAGCTATTGACCTCATAATCCAAAACTAATTTATGGATTCACAATAGAGCCAATGCCACCAGAGTCACCAACACCAATCAGTAGTTCTCCTTCACATTCCACTGGAGGCCACATAGAAGTACTTATGCTTTCAGCCTCAAGCAATCACAACATAAACAGCAACATCACAAATCTAAAAGTATGGTCATGTATCTGTATCCAAGAGCATCTCCAGCAGAGGACCTAAAATGGGTTGGTAAACCTAAAAACTGCCAGGGGACCTAAAAACAACCAAAAAACATGCTCCAGCAGGGGACCTATATGAGTTGCTATTTTAGGTCCGGACCTAAAACTCACCCTTGGGTACCGAAATATACCAACCCAAGCACAGGTTGCTATATTTTCTCATCCACCCGGGAAAGCCCAACCGCCAGTTCTTGATTCTTCCGTGCGACGCCCGACACCTGAGGCCTGACGGCCGCCGCGCCGCTGCAACCCGCCCCGCCGCAGCTGCCCGCCGCGCCGTCGCCCGCCGCGCCGCAGCCCCACCACGTTCACCTCCTGGACGCACGCCATCAGTCCATCACGTCGGCGCGCGTGAACCCGAGCCGCTGGAACGCCGTCAGCCGCCACGGCCACGGCCCCGCCCCCTCGCCCCCGAGGCTATCCTCGGACGGTGCTCGAGGGAGGGAAGGAGGGCTGGTGCTCGCCGGAGGGAACGAGGAGAGGGGATACCGACAGGATGAGAGGGTAGAAGGTGGAATGTGGGGTGGAGAGGATAAGGTTGTGATGTTTTGCCAATTGGCCCCTGGAATAAAGATTTCATTGCAAATCAGTCCTCGAATGGAATATAGGTCTCCAGTTTTAGCAACGCTGCTGGAGAAGACCACTTTGTGGTACCTAAATTTTTAGCTTTTCAGGACCTAAAACCAATTTTAGGTCCCCGAATTTAGCAACACTGCTGGAGATGCTCTAAGTGGGATTAAGCACTGTCAAAAAAAAGTAGGATTAAGCATATAAGTTGAGCTAAGTTGACAAAAGAATGCTTCGCATACCTAACAAGAAATTTACAGCGCTGATCAATCTGAATTACCAAACAATATGACTAAATCAAGATCTAGCAATCTCTTGAAACAATATTATCAAAGATGGTTTTAAGATCACCTGAACGTTTAAGTGCATCCCACATGATATCTTCATGCTCCTGGATACCAAAGAGGCATAACTGTGCAGCTTGGATGCCAAATACTTGCCAGAGTAACTTTCCGGTGTTATTTTGGTGCAAAAAGTCCTGCAGAAACAGAAATGCTTATACACAACACAACAGGAGGGTACATAAGTAAAAAACTGCACAACCCTCTCCGGACAAACCTTTGGGTGCATATATAACCAGAATTTCATCCCCCTCCAAAGATTGCAAGGAACAATATTTGTGCACATACAATCTTCAGCTGGTAGCCAGCACTGCAATTCCAGAAGTAAATGGATCAGTTAGACAGACTCTTCAAAGGGAGTGGAATCTAAAGAGCACAAAGATGTAGAATGTCAACAAATTAAGCTTTGGTTCTATGACATCAAACTACAAGATGCTGCATTGTTGTATCAGTGCTCAAGTGCTTACTTAACACTTTAACAGAGATTGGACATCACATTACCTTCTGGCACAGATACCCTCTGCTCCCTAGCAAACGGCAACCAATCTGCCGCGCTGAGTAATACTGCAGCTTCTGGTCGGAGTCGCCAAGAGTCTCGTAGACAGCCCTGTGCTTCTTGTCCTCCATGTCCTTGAAATCACCCTGTGAAGACCAGATAAATCAGACCATTAGCGCTGCCATGGGTTCGACTCCAGCATTGCTTTCACAGAGGCTTCAAGATCCCTCCCAAATCTGCGAGGGGTTGACTAAGACAAAAACCGGAGATGATGACGTCACCTTTAGCTTGGACCCGACGCCGCCGAAGCGCATCTTCTCGCCGGCAGCCGCCTCCATCTCGAGCAGCTCGCGGACGACGGCGGCCACCGCGGCCGGGAGCGGCGAGGAGGTGCCCCACCGCCGCCACTCCTCTTGGCTCACCTCGGCCCCGTCACCGGCGCCGGCGGCGGCCGCGGCGGTGGCGGTGGCGGGGAGGGATTCCTCCTCCGCTTCCGCCTTCTCTTCGCCCGATGCCGGCTCGGCGGAGAAGGCCATGAGGGAGCGCGCGGGGGGCGGGCCGAGGCGGGGGCGCCTCCGCGGCGGGGGGGCGAGGAGGGGAACTGGGAGGCGGCGGTGCAAGGCGAGGGCACGGATGGAGGAGGCGGGAGGAAGCAGAGCCAGCATCTTTTTTCTCTCTGCTAGCCCGCTGTTTTATTGCTCGTCACTTCGTCAGCCCTCAGCGGGCTGTTGCGCCGGTAGCCCGTGGGTACGTGGGCAAACGGAATTGGAGCCGCGTCCATGGCCTCCTTCATTCTCCTTGGAGGAGAACCCATCAATCGTATAGCATTCCCTCACGCTAGGATTAAGCTTCACCAACCTGCTAGTGCTTATTATCGGACAAGGACATCAGAATTTTTACTAGAAATGGAAGAGATACACAAAGTTCGCGAAATAATCACAAGAGTTTATGCACTAAGAACAGGCAAGCCTTTTTGGGCTGTACCTGACACACACACAGTCAAACGGGTAGCCCAACACAGCACACAACATGGCTCGACACAAAGTAGCTCGAAGCAGATGTGTATAAGAGACAGGTAGTCAACATTGCCCACCCTGGGCCTCAAGTCGTCGTCTTGCTCCTTATTTCTTCATCCATTCAGGTCGTCGCAGTCGCAGGCTGGCTCTACCTAACGTGGTTGATCAGGCGACGACTGAAATTTCAGGGTCATCGTAAGTATAAATAAAAATAAATACTAATATGTGCTATATTATTTATTCAATTATCACCAGCAACAACATCTGTAGTATGTGTAGTAAGGGTTGATTGGTTGGGTGCAAGTGCAAAGGGTTGCCTGTTTGGGCTCTTAGCCAGGCTCCACGGGGCCAAAATGCATGTACGCCCTGTGTAACAATCTATAAAAGTTGCATTTACATAAGGGCCATTGTGTAATTTAACAACATGGATAGAATATTTTGATAAAGCTTACTGTTGCAAAAATATATATATACACATATACCTTGAACTGTGTAAAACGAAATAAACTTCCCTGTCCTTTTGCACTATCAGATTAGAAAAAAGAGAACTAGGATAACTAAAGACCAGGGTAGAGATAAAGATCGTAGCAGTAAAAAAATAAAACTAAAGAAGACCCTGGACACCGGTGGACTGCCTTAACCTCCACGTACTCCTGCAGATAAGATTGGAAAAAAAACTCAATCACGGTAGAACCTAACCCAACTCTAGTCAAGCCCTGCAGTATATATACGTAACACTCTCCTCTGCTCACAATCCGTACCAAAAATTCCCCAGACCAGAGAACAGGAGAGTTGGGAGAGATCGAGAGAAATCAGAGCTTTGGAAGGGAGCATGCTGCTAAGGTATGAACCTCTGGCAGATTTACCTTCTTACTGCTCGTGATTTCTATTCTTTTCTCCCTGTTCCTGCTAGTTCTCTCAACTGTCGTATACTCGGATTAGAGCACTGACCTGTGCAAATTCCATTTTTGGCTTGCGTTAACAAGATAGTAGTTTACATTGATATAGTATATTCAAGTCAAACCCTCACTAGCACTAACAAAAGCTAAGTAAAGATAATCCGTAAATGAACCTACATGACCTCTGATTACGATGAATGGTATATTTTGTTGCCAGTGCTGTAGCTGCCGGCAAAAATGTTAGAACAAGCATGAATGATTAATCAGACATGTATAATAAAGAATAAAGGGCACCTGTTGGCTCTTATTGATAAGTAATAAAAATAACAGAGAACCATTACTAAGAGAAATCTGAATAGTTAACTCTGAATATTTGACAAGTTGTAAGGCAGTAGCTAGCTTGCTACATGAACTGTACCAAGAAATGAATGCACATAGAACTTATGTGAATTTTACTCGATATGACTGATAGCATTTGATCATCACTGGGTGGCAGTGAACATTTTGTTAGCAATGACCTTTATAAAATTGTCCAGATAGGAGGAAGCAGAGCCAGCATCTTTTTTCTCTCTGCTAGCCCGCTGTTTTATTGCTCGTCACTTCGTCAGCCCTCAGCGGGCTGTTGCGCCGGTAGCCCGTGGGTACGTGGGCAAACGGAATTGGAGCCGCGTCCATGGCCTCCTTCATTCTCCTTGGAGGAGAACCCATCAATCGTATAGCATTCCCTCACGCTAGGATTAAGCTTCACCAACCTGCTAGTGCTTATTATCGGACAAGGACATCAGAATTTTTACTAGAAATGGAAGAGATACACAAAGTTCGCGAAATAATCACAAGAGTTTATGCACTAAGAACAGGCAAGCCTTTTTGGGCTGTACCTGACACACACACAGTCAAACGGGTAGCCCAACACAGCACACAACATGGCTCGACACAAAGTAGCTCGAAGCACAAAGCAGCGTACTCATCCTCGCAGTTGCCTTCCATTAATTTGATTTTAACTAAAGAAATTACACATGCAAAGCAGAAATAAACACACACTTTAAATGGAATTTTAAAAAGGATTACACAGATAAATATTTCAAAAAGAAGAATGAAATATTGAAATATATTATATCTATGCAAAAAGAATATGAACACATGGGTCTCCACTAGTTTAAAATTGTCTTCAGTAGTCGATTAGTCAATGCACTAATTGTGCAAAATTTACTTTTGATGGCCACCAATTTAAACAAAATAGAACAACCACATGAAACAAACTAAGTTTCAAGATGGGTCAAAATAAAACCCAATGATAATAAAATTAAAACAAGGTGCCCAGGTCGATGAAAACAAAAAATATTGTTGGATAAAGAACCATTCACTGTCGCATCAAAGTCATCAACCAGTCACTCACCTTAACGTCCAGGAAGGGAAGCCGATGATGAGTTGATGGTTGTATCCCAACATATCAACCCTTAGGTCCGACCTCATGGCTATCTCGAAAACATGGTTCCCATTGGTGATGATTTTATTTTATAACTATGTAAAAGTCCTTTACTGTAGATTTGACAACTAATATTATTTTTAAAATGGCTGATTTGGTACTAGGATTCATTGTTTTTGTTTTAGTATGAGTGTGTTTTTTCATAACACTAAAAAAGACTAGTATTATCTTTCCTTCGATAGTATGAAATAACCAAAGCCGCATGATAGGTGCCATAATCAAAACTATGAATATTTGAATCTTTATTTGTCTTCATACAAAATGTTCACATGACATGGATTCATCAAATCCTTGATTGTGTTTAATTTTTTTAGCAGCCAAATTTTTGCAAGGAATGTCTGGAAAATATACCAAACAGTGAAATGTTCAAATGCTCCAATGTCCTAATACAACTGAACAAGCTATTTGTGCATCACTATCGCCACTGGCGGAGTCTGATCAATAACACAACAAGGACCAATCCATATATTTTTAGCATAACATAACGGTGTACAGTAGTTACTTTACTGTTCATTCTAGTCAAGTTGATACAACACAATCTAAGAAGAAGCTACAATAAACAAAATTAAAAAAAATGAACTGAAGCGTATAGTAAGTACCATATGCTTTTCATCAGTAGCTAGTGTACCATCTAGCGCCACGACTTTCATATTTAACACATTTACATTTGTTGTAGGTTTAAATATTTATTGTGTAGTAGTTATGGATATAAATTGATATAATGGTAGTACTACCTCCGTTCCAAATTACTATTCGTTACTTTTTTTCATTTAATGTTTGACCATTTATCGTATTAAAAAATTTTATAAGTATCATTTATTTTGTATGTGACTTGTTTTATCATTGTATATACTTCAAGTATAACTTATTAGTTGATATATTCGGACAAATTTTTTAAATAAAACGAATGGTCAAAGATCATGGAAAAAAGTCAACAACAAATAGTAATTTGGAACGGAGGTAGTATTATAGTTGTGATATGACCATAGTTAAACTTATGATGATATCAATTTTTTTTTGGTTCTTGGCCTTTATGTATAGAATTTTCTTGGATGATGGGATTCAAGTTCACTAAGGTATTTCTATTCTTGGAATTAAAAATAAATTGAACTAAAAATTTTGCTCTTTATTTTCCCCTGCCTTTTAACCTTTTTAAAAAGTAAAATTTTCAAATAATAATAAGAGGCTTGTTACAGTGCTCGGAGGGAACCAACCGGTTCCTCTGTCTAGAATTTTTGCGAACTGTCGATTAAAAAAGGTCCGCATGCACCTGGTTTCGTCGTAATTAAGGGATGATTAAGGGTAGAATGGTAACTTTCTTTCCTAGTACAATCTCGCGCGTACGCAGCTGCGCGTCTTCCTCCTACGCGAACGCCTCCGCTCGCGATGTCCATGGATCCTCGCCGCGGCGCTCTACATCTATGCGCCAGGCGCATCTCCTACTGAGATCTTCGCCGCGGATCCTCACTGCGTCGTGCGAATCGCCTGGAGAAGATCGACATCCGTGGCCAGGCAAGGGGGCGCCCCAAGGGTGTGCGGATCGGCCGGCGTCGACGGTCTGTGCAGCCATCTCAGATCCGTCCACCGTGCAAATCCTGGGCCGTCCGTCCATCGGCTACATTGGTGAACACGCCGGCGTAGGAGGGGGCGGACCTAGCTGGACTTCGGGTTTGCCTGGACCGGATAGCTGCATGATATCCAGCGACGACAGAGGCACCCATTCTCATCTGGGACGGCTGATCCGGCATGGAGCTCCTTTGGTGGTAAAGCCAAAGCTGCGGCCAAAGCGCTTGCTCGTTAGCACCTGCTTGTGCTCCTGCAGCTTCGACGGCGGCGTCCGCGGCATGAAGACGCCGATCGGAGAGACATCGACAGCGGAACGAGATCCTGGAAGGAGCAGGCACGGTGTATGCCGCGACGCCCGATGCGAGGGCGTAGGGACGAGGAAGATGTGGCGGCGCCCGCTGGCCGCTGGGTGCCCAGCTATGCCGGGATGAAGACGGCATTTACGTCGAAGGATGTACATGAGCGTCGTATTAAACAGAAAGACAAATATACCCTTCGTAAAATTAGTTCCTGGTAGACGGTTCCTTTTATTTCTCTACTCCTAATAATCCTGTGCTCAGGAACCGCGTGGTGCGACCCGTGGGTCTGCCTTCGGTCTGCCCGCAGTGCGATCAATTTTCCACCGTAAAAAAACAATCCGACGTCAACGCTGGCCCCCGCGCGCCCCCTCCCCCCGCGAGCGTCGCCCCCGCGCCGTCCCCTCCCTTGTCAGTTCTGAACAGAGTTAGCATTCAGGACGGGCTAGACTCAGCAACAATGCAGAGGCCTGATATTGCAGCAAATGCACCTGTACCAAGATTACCACATACTGCTACAAGCCGACGATTGCAGCAGGAAGCCCTAATGCAAGTTGGAACAACCCTTGCTTCAAAATTGTCATAAATCAGGTGGTGCAGAATTGAAAGGGGGCATACACTAGCAAGAAGCCTACAGAATAAAGCTAGCTAAGATGCTACGCAAACTTCTGCATCAGATTCAGATGCAACAGATAGAAATGGGAAATCTACTACTCAACAGGAATCTTGGATGGCAACTCTACCACGATTTCATCCATTGGGGATTGCTGAATGGACAATTAAATTACCTGCAGCTTAGGAAGCAGCAGTTCCTCCTCCTCGAGGACGCAGGGCACCACGGGAACGCCATCGGGCACCAGGAGGCCTTCCCTGGCCGCGGAGACGGGCCCGATCTGCGGGGTGTTGGCCGGCGTGGGCGCGAGGAGCTGGGCCGGCGACCTGGCGACCCCGAGCAGCGCCTGGATGCGCGCTGGCCTGACGAGCGCCGCGGGGACGGCGCATCCCTGCTCCTCCTCGACCTTGTGCAGGAGCGCCTTGACCTGGCCGCGGAGGAGCGCCTCCCCGGAGCCGGGCGTGCGGCGCGGGGCCCTGCGGCGGGTCTTGGCGGCGGTGGAGGCGGGGGTCTTGTCGGCGCCGTGGAGGCCGCCCGCGGCGAGGCCGACGATGGGGGAGTCGTTGGTGATGTCGTGCAGCTGTCTCTTATACACATCTAGATGTGTATAAGAGACAGACCTTGAGTTTCATGATTCCCTAGGGGTTACTTGTTGTACATGACCTGCCGAGCCTCAGTAACATGTATTCATGGTGAGGCACAATTATTTGGTAAATTTTCCCTCTGAGCATGCGCAGCAATACTTGGGGGCTTCTTTGTGTATCAGCATTGGCCTTAGGTCTCCTGGTAATTATATGCCATAAGCTAGCTGGTCCATTTATTCTTTCAATGCATTTTGCCTCAAGTAGCTATCTGAAGAAATGTATATGGATTACAGACCATGATATTTCTGCAAACATTGATTGGCCAAGAGAACAAGCAGACTGAATATATAGGAATAATAGAAGCATTTTTATTTTGAGAAATGGAACAATAGAAGCTAGGCACTACTAAGTGATGTTTTAAGTTCGAGTTTATGAAGTAAAGCAGGTGAAGTTGTGATATACTAATATCATTTTCTCTTTCTGAAAAGATCATCGGTCTGAGTGGGTCCGATTAATTTCTTGTTAGTTCAAGCGATCCTCCTATCTGACAAAAACTTTTGATGCCTGAACTGATCCCCTGTACTTCACTAATCTCTGAAATGTTTCATGCTGTAATAGTTTTGGTTGATTGGAAAATAATGTCAAAGCACATTGTTATAGAGAATAAAAGCTGATATGCAGTATTAAGTACTTCGCTATATTTTCTGCTAGGTGAACTTAAGAGTTCATTTGGTGACCTGAGCTTTGAATGGCTTTGTTCCTGTCATGCTTTTTAAGTATTAGTTTAACTGGTGTAGGGAAACCATGAAAGACTGATGTTCTAGCTACTTGGTTTCTTCGACAATATTTGATGATGGTCATTGCTTCCGAGAAATTCCACTTTGCCTAGCTGCAGGTGATCACCAAGTAATACTCCTTGATCGAACTAGCAACTCCAACTCACGTGCTACATATTTCCAAAGTTTATTGTTTGTATCCATGTATGGAATTTTGGAATCCACTTCTAAATGACTTATGTACATGAATCTACCTATTCAAACCGCTGATCAATCCTTTTAGGTGTCTCATTTCATTACCACATCTGAAGTTCAATAAGGAATGATGTGTATGTTGGAAACAACCCAAGTTGGCTAACCTCGTGTTTTGCAAACAACCTGAAGCCATTTGTTTCTTTGATTTTCTGCGGAGGTGTTTATGTTGAAAAGGAGTATACCATCTCAGGATCAAGAAGGCCATGTGACTGGCAGTCAAGGTATGCTTATATCCATTTCAATGTCCCATCCCTATATCCATTTCAGAGTGCTCTCTGGTCTCTTGTGCTCTATAAATAAAATATCTATATATTTATGTGGCCAGAAAACTAACATTTTTGGTGAAAATGCAACATCTGCTGAGCAGAAGGGTAAATTATATAGCCCTCAAAAGAGAGTAGATGGATGGTTATCACTTGCTGTTTAGAAGCAAGTTTGCTAAGACTGTATGGGCGTTGTTTTATGTCGAAGGAGCATAGGCCTGCATTGGTAGCTCTACCATTCAATGGAGATATTGCTCTAAATTTGGGAATGCCTAGAGGAAATGTAGATTCTGTTGTTCTGGGTATTCTGTTCTGAAAGTAATGATGTGAACGCTAGAAATGGCATGGAGCCTGCCGTCTGTGTGTTACAGGATTCAAAGAGTCCATTGACTTTTTCTATAGCAAGGTTGCCTGTGATGGTGAGACCTGTTGTTTGGACCAAACCAAGGGAAGGATACTTGAAAAGTAAATGTTGATATATGGTTATAAACGGATTTACAACTAGATGAGAGAGCGGGCAGAGACGAAACAACAAAGGAAAAGGAATTGAAGTTGATATATGTAACACTTGATATTGACCGTTAGAGTGCTAATGGGCGAACAAGATTGTTTGTAACAAAATTTAGAAAAATCATGCACGGAATTTTTTTCTTAAATGCAAAGACAATCTGTCCTATAAATATCTTTCTATCAGTACACAATTATTATCATATATTTGGTTTTTTTACTCGTAGCAACGCACGAGCATTTACCTATGAATGTTTAATCAGATTGTAGTAATTTGGCTTTGAAGAGATATATTAGTAAAGTGCATTGTACTGTGAATACGACAGTATCCTAATTTCTAATTGTACTCCTACTGTCCTACTCACGATGGGTCTAGGACAGATGTGTATAAGAGACAGAGCTTCTGGTGTCCTCTGTGACAAGAGGGTACCACAAAAGCTAAAAGGTAAGTTCTATAGAAGATGTGCCACAGGCATGGCGTCATGCACTGAGACCTTAAACCAGAGAACACTTATTATTTGCAAACAAGAAGGAGAGTTCCCCTTTGAAAGCAATTGATTTTGGGCTGTCCGTGTTATTCAGGCCTGGTAATCAGGCCTGGTAAGTTTTGCTGGTAACTGATGAACAATCAATTAATGTTTGAATAAATGGCACTTGTTGTGCCTACATAAACTAAGAAAGCAAAGAGTATAGAAGTAATTTTCCATCGTCGATGCATTTTATTGGAATACCCTACACATGTCTCATACATAAAAGCTGAATAGTTATTTATGAATTCTTTTGGCTTCTGTATGCAGGTGAGTGATTCACCGAAATTGTAGGTAGTCCATACTACATGGCTCCGGAGGTTTTAAAGCGAAACTATGGAGTTGATGTCTGGAGTGCTGGAGTGATACTTTACATACTTCTTTGTGGGGTGCCGCCATTTTGGGAAGGTATTTTCACCATCTTGTCTAGAATGCGCACATTTTTAATGGTAAGTCAGAGCACCATCATAATCTCATAGTCATGATGCTGTGCAGAAACTGAACAGGGAGTAGCACAGGCAATTATACGATCTGTGGTAGATTTCAAAAGAGAGCCATGGCCCAGAGTATCTGAGCCTACTAAAGATCTTGTTAGGAGGATGCTGGACCCAAATCCAAACACACGGTTTACTGCAGCACAAGTACTTGGTAAGCATCACCATCATCTGTTCCCCATTTCATAGCAGGCTACAGAATACTATGTCTCTCTGATTGTTATGGAATACCAGCTCTTAATTGGTGATGTGTCTGCATTGTGTATTGGCTGACATGAACCCTCATTCTTGGAGTTGCACAGAATGTCTAGATGACTATGCGAGTTCGTGGATTTGAACGAGGGTGTACCGCATTTTCGTGCTGAAGAGTGCTCGGTTTCTTCCTGCTCTACTGGGTGGTGCTAAGCTGGCGAGCGTCAGGGCCAAGAGATGAAGCGTCTGACTGGCCGGTGACCTCAGCAAGATATTGCGAGCTTGCTCGCATGCAAACAAAGGTAGCAGGTATGTCTACGAGGGGCACCAAATCTTTGATATTCAGTATAATTTGGTGTTTGCCATTGCGATGTGATCAGGATTTGGAAAAAGAACATGCATGACTTAATACGAAGGTCTATGGTACAAGATTTATGTGCTTTTGGCTTTCAGTTACAGAAGTATAGAAAGCTATTGAATTAATCCTTCCAGGTGCTGCTGATTTACCATTATAGGATAGCATGGATTGACTACTGAAAATCTGTGTTCTAATGAACCCATGCAATTTATTTCCACCTGCTTTTGGCTTTATTTATAATGATCCTGCATCCCTTACTGAAAGGGCAACAATTATAGATGCCAAAGAATGAGATGACTGGGGTCTGAGTCGCTTCAATGATGGCTTGAACTTGGGCATTCTTGGGTTTATATTATTGCAAATCTGGCTTTAAACAAAACTCATCCATCCATCTCTGTCGTTTATCTGGCAATATATTGTTCCAATTTTATCCATATATGCAGGATAGTGTAAATGAAACTAATTGGTTCCTTATCCATGCCCTCGTACCTTGCTGTTAAACTTACTATTAGCCATGGATAATACAATCTTCAGTGCTGTGCAACAGTGTACCTGAATGATTAGAGGACAATGCTCTAATGCTTTAAAAGAAATGATGGTGATATCTTTTCTTTGTCGTCAGCATTCCAAAACTAAAATGCTGGTGTCACCTGGTTTGTTTTTAAATTTTATTTTCCATCAATTTTTTTTGTGCTGGAAAGATACATACAATTTAGTCAAGAGGGGAAAATTATAATGTACTTTGACTATATTTTCCTATAAGAAAACTTTTCTAATCTGATTACACTGTACTGGCGATATGTATAGGGAATTGCTCCAGTTAGAAATTATTGATTTAACCATTGTTAGTTTTGTAGATGTTTTTTGGCATGGTAATACTGATCTGATTCCTACATTTTCATCTACCTGTCAGGCTAGATTGGATCACCGACAAGAAACATTTGGATACAGGAGTTGTAGTTTTCAGACAGTGCCATTGAGATTCATAACTCTGAATACTATCAGGTATTATCTTAATTAGTCCCCTTTCAGTAACTAACTAATCATAAGAAACCGAATCAGTCAAAAATATAACTACAAACCTATCTTGGTTCTGGTTATGTACGTCTAAGTTCTAATGCAGAATATAAGTTTCTTCAAAATTGTTATTCATGTTCATGTAACATTATGCCCTCACTGGGCATAGTCAATGCCATTGCTATTCAGATCTATGAAAACCCTTTTCTTCTCTATTGGAATTGGAAATTTGTCTATTTGCACCACGAGCCCTTATAATTCTGGTACATATGACAATTATGAGCTTTCAAGTATTGTTCTTAGTTATTTTATTTAAAGGATAACAAACACAAGTCATTGGTGATTCATGATAATCCTATTGAAATATGGAGCACACTTTTGCTTAACTCAGTTGTAAAACAGTTACTGATGTATCATTGTGGCTCCACCACTCTTGTTGTACCATTGTTGCTGAACCCGAATTATTCAAAATTTTGTTCTAGGTGATGTATCATTGACTCATTTTGGATTGTATAACAGGCTTATACATAAATTCTTTTCACTAATATATACTGATCTAAGAGCTCAACAAAAAAGATGTTTACCATAACTATTTTTAGCCATATATTCACATATGTGTCCTAATTAATTATCTGATCCCAGCGCCAACCTCATCGTCCTATGCCGAATTCCGGCAAGGCAGCCGAGGGTATTACCCCTCGCAGTTGTAGAATGGTGAGAGTTAACGTCAAGTTCATAGATATGCTAAGTTTCAAAGAAATGACATTTTGATGGTATACATCAATAATTAGATCTTTTAATGGTATATATACACAGATGAATTCTTTTGACGGTATAGATCCAATTTTTCCTTGTAAGTTTTGCGACCTACAAACACAAGACTATCTTGTCCATTTGAAACATAGTTGTGGTTGATTTTGATATAGCATGATATACTTTTAAGTATGTTCGGTAGTTTTGAAGCTTGAGTATGCAATGCTTATGTCTGTCTCAAACAATATTTGTTTAGATCGATGCTATTTTATTTATGCTCTATGTATTGCACCCGTAGTAACACACATGCACTCAACCTTGGTTGCCCACAATCTATGCCTTTGCGAAAAAGATCTATGTCTTTGCGAAAAACAAAACAACTAACTTTCATGGACTTTGGTGCGACCCTACAACCGTCAAATGTAAAATTTTCGTGTGGTCTACTTATCTTTGCTCTATGTATCATACCCGTAGCAACGCACGGGCATTTACCTATTTCAACCGTAAAAGATCTAAACCCGTCAATGGCTCTTAATATTCTCAGCACTGTAAAAGTCCTCTAAACGTAAACCGAACTGTAAAAACATTACCGGGCCCTAATCTGCTGTAAAGCACTCAGCAGTCACCAGTGATCGCACGGGCACATCTCGAGGCGACCGGACCGCGAGACGGCCCCTGCGATGGCAGTGCCATGGCGCCTCCACTTCCTCCCCCAGTCCCCCGGTTTCCCCACCTCTGTAAACCCTAATCAATCTAGAGCCCTCAAATCGATCGCTTCTCGGCTCAAAATCTGAATCAAATCGAACGAGCAGAACGAAAAACGAAGCAAGCGCTCCCGAATCCGGCAGCCATGGATCGCTCCCGCTCCAAGCGCGGCTACCACTACGACCAGGACTCGCCGCCGCCCCGCTCCAAGCAGCGCTTCGACCGCCGGAGCGGCGGCGGCGGCCAGAACCCTAACTCCGGCTACCACCGCCGCGGGCCACCCGGCGGCGGCGGCGGTTCCGACCGCCGCGGTTTCCTCCCCCCTGACGCCGCCCCGCCCCCGCCGCCGCCGCCGCCTCCCCCACCGTCGGCCGCTGCGGGTGCTCCGGGCGCCGCGTCCACCACCACCTCCTTCCGCATCCTGTGCCCCGAATGCAAGGCCTACGGCTTCCCGCCCAGCTTCGTCGCCAAGGTCCGCGATGACAGCGGCGCGTTCGTCACCGTGCACCCGCCCGTCGCCGGCGACTACGTCCGTGTCATCGAGACTGTCGACGGCGTGCGGCGCGAGGCCGACGGCCGCCCTCCCATGTACTCCCCGGCTCAGGAGGCGCTCCTGATGGTGCACCGCCGGATCCTCGAGACGGAAGCCGAGGATGGCGACGAGGACGGCGAGTACGGGCCCAGGGGAAAGGACCCGCGGGACAGGGGGAAGACAACCTCGCGACTCATTGTGCCCAAGCTGCATGTTGGATGCCTGCTCGGCAAGGGCGGCAAGATCATTGAGCAGATGAGGATGGAGACCAAGACACACATCAGGATTCTGCCGCGCGACCAGCACACGCCGCGCTGTGTGTCCTTGTCCGAGGAGGTTGTACAGGTATGACAATTGCTTACTACAACAATGTGCGAGTGATATTCCTATTTGGTTCATACAAGAGGGTGGTAAGAACACACATCGATCAAAGATGGAAATGGTAATAGGCACACAAACAGAGATTAATTAAGATAAACTATCATCAATGAACAATAAGATTAGAATTCAAAAACCAAACGGGTACACAAAATAGTTACCCTACTCTTTGAATGCATCATCTGGGAATGTAGGTAAGGCTGCAAGCTCCACTAGACTTTTTGGTCAGGAAATAAAAATGTATTATCTCTACCTCAGGATTGGTTTCTGGAGATGACCACTCCCTACTGGTTCCCACATTATGTCTACTGAACACCTTGAGTCCCAAAATATCCTGCACAAGTGGCTGTACCTTATAATGAAGCACCAAATTAAACTGGTGCTGATGCTGCCCATTTGCTGTTTGCTCAGTAATCTATACTCTGAAAGTTGACGTCAGTTCTAATTTGAAGTAATTTTAAGTAATCAATATCAGAAAGTTGAGGTCAGTGCTCTGCTAACACTAATGGAGGTTCCTGACCCTCTTCATGTTGGAAATGCATGATGTGGGCAGAGAACCCCTGATGACCTGAGTGCCAACTATTACTGAGGAGACGAGGAGAGAAATGTATGCTCACCGCTGCACCCTTCTTGAGATGCTTGGGTGCTCCATGGTGGCCCATGAAGATAACATGATTGAGAGAAAATTGATTTTTTTGTGTTTATTTATTTGCTGAGTTTCCTAGTACATGTCATGTCCATGCTAGGAGGTTATTTGCTCTTGTATTGAAAATTGAGTGGTAGCATGCCAGTTGCACACGTGAGTACTTGATAAAATGATCAGGTTTATGCTCTATAGTTGCAAGTTCTATCTAATAGATCCATATCTCTTACATCACTGCTAATATATATGCATAAAAAAGATGAACACCGTTCTTTATTTGAAAATCTCTTTCACTGTAACTCTCATCTCATTTCTACGTTGTACCTCATGATATTTCAGGTTGTTGGGGATGGAAATTGTGTTAGGAAGGCTGTAGCAATAATCACTGATCGCCTAAAGGAAAGTTTACATCGTGATCGTGGTCCTTTCCGAGGGCGAATGAATTCACCAGAGCCTCGAATTTCTCAGGAAGATGAATATCTGGGTGGTGTTCAGCAGATGCCTGTATATGAAGAAACTTATGGACGACCTGATCAGATTAGGAACAACATTAGCATGGAGCCACCAGGATATGAGTTTGATTCAAATGGTGGCAAGGTCACTGAACATCCAGATATTCTGTATGATGATATGGTATTTAGAATTCTTTGCCCAAATGACAAGGCTAGCAGTTTAGTTTCAACGCGTGATGGAATAATAGAGATGCTACAGGCAGATGTTGGTGTTGATGTTAGACTTACTGATACTATTGCTGGTTCTGATGAAAGAGTAGTAATCATCACATCCAGAGAGGTAAGTCAGAGGTGCATTGTATAGTTTTGTGTCTATTTGCTTTCCTTATTTTGACTTGAGTGTTTATTAAAGTTATAATTTGGGAACATTCTAACCCCACATTCCCAATATTAGTTATACTGCTCCTATACAGTTATATGTTCTTGGCATGGGGTCTATGTTTAAATTTGGTACTAAGTAACATGGAGCCTAACTCAGTCGGTGTTATGGGTTTATGGCCCCACTACCTAGGTTGGAGGCCTCTTCGACCCAAATGAGGGCGCATATTTTCTTCTTAATGCAAAATTATCCAGTTTCTCCCTGGCGATCTTGTTTTTAACCAGGATTTATTTTGTTTTGTGATGCGCTTTAGTTGTTTATCAATATCATGATAATAATGTCTCTGAAACTGCATTATACAGTGCATTAAGCCATGAACACTCCAGATGATTTAAAATGTCCAATCTGCTAGTGGAATGTACTATCCCATACTTCCTGCACACCAAAGCCAAACAATCTGAGCCCTGCATCTGGTATTTATGAAGCACCAAAAGATGGCGGAGGAGCGTCACTTAGCAGCTAGGAATGGGCAATACAAATTGCTGAAGTAACTTTTTTGGTAGTTCTGGAGACGCAGAAAGCCATAGCAAGTAGTAAAGTAGTCCTAGGCTATTAGAAATGCAAGAGTTAGTCCAAGATATTACATTATCCCGAAACTTCATGTTCTACAACTGTTATGGATTAGACATCAATTGTGACGAGTTTTTCCCTTTATGGCTAGTACTATTTTGTCGTCAGTGCACTGATTGTTTTCACTAACAATAAGTAGAATTCTTGGAGTGCTAACCATTACACTCGGTTGTCAACTAAAAATGCGCCTTTTGAAGCGATCTTTCAGACAGTTTGATGAGAGTCAGATAGTGCTTTGTACTTGTTAATGAAGTAATGTGCTTTATATTATTTGTTATGCAAGGATGCCATCCAGTTTCAGATACGGTTTTATACAAGGGATGGCATTCCCTAGGATTTTTTTGAGTTCACTCCTAATTGAGATTTACACCAATACTTGCATGTAATGTCAGTTTGCCTTTTGTCATAATGCGTCACAATGTTATCTGTATTCAAACATTCTAGTCTGTCTGGTTTAAATACCTTCTATTCTTTACTTTGGGAATGCATGTCTATTTGTGACTTATCTTGATTATTATCTCAACTGATTTGTGAGATTGCTTTTCGCATCCCAAAGGATCCATTTTTATATGTTCATGCGTACTTTTGATATAGGGCCCAGATCATGAGCTTTTTCCAGCCCAGGAAGCACTGCTGCACATCCAAACTCATATTGTAGACCTTGGCCCTGATAAGGACAACATCATCACAACAAGACTACTTGTGCCTTCAAGTGAAATTGCTTGCTTTGATGGAAGGGAGGGGTCATTATCCGATATACAGCGACAGACTAGTGCAAATGTGCAGATATTACCAAGAGAAGATCTTCCATTGTGTGCCCTAGAGTCTGATGAACTCATACAGGTCCGTCTTTATCCCTGGAAATGACTTTCCCATTTTCAATGTTTAGTAAAGTACCTGTTAATCTAGATACAAGCAACATATGATTATACATAATTTGTATGGCAGTTTGTTTTGACACAAATGCATCGGCAATTAGTAGGGTTGCAAATTGGGGTTTCTTTGTGAATAATAACACATAGGGATAGTGGCTATTTTGTCTTTCTAAACCAACCCAAAGTTTTACCTATATACCACCTCGGTTGCAAATTACTATATCCGTTGTTGACTTTTTCTCGTAACGTTTGACCATTCTTCTTATTAAAAAAATTATACAATTATTATTTATTTTGTTTGTGGCTTCCTTTATCATTGCATATACTTTAACTATGACTTATTTTTTCATTTATTTGGACTAAATTTTTTTTAATAAGACGAATGGTCAAAGTTTGTGGAAACAGCGAATAGTAATTTGGAATGGAGGGAGTACCTCGTACCAGGGCATGAGGTCAGATGCTTCGAAACAGTAGATTGTTTATTTGCTTATTATATGTCATCACAGATTCTGCATGCATGTATATATATATATATATTTATTATTTTGAGTTTTATAAGTTCATTAGCCTTTTTCAGGTGGTTGATCACATTATGTTTTTGCAGATTGTTGGAGAGATTAGAGCTGCTCGGAATGCTCTTATGCAAGTAACCACAAAATTAAGGGGTTATCTATACCGTGAGATGTCTGGTCCTATTCAAGTTGGCAACATTAATGTATATGGAGCCATTTCTCCAGCAACTGGCTCACCACGAGGACCATACCAGGGGAATGATATTCCAATGGGTGCTTACCACCAAGCACCACAGCTGACAGCTTCATGGCATTCAAAGGTAGGTCTGATGTACAGATAATTCTTTGATGCACTAGGAAAAAAATGTTTCTACATTATCGAACAACAAATTCTTTTTCTTTTTTTGTAACTTTTACCACTTTCCCTAGACCCCAGCTTGTGTGGGAGCGAGCGCTGGGTACACCGTTTTTATCTTTTACCACTGGTCTATTTTTTGCTGCCTGTTCCATGTTATATTTTGTCCTTGCATTCTGCATTTCTACTTGACAAAACAACGCTAGAAATAAATGATCATGTGCGAACTTTTCTACCATATATGATCCATAATGTTCGTAGTCACTTTTGTAGTTCATGTTACCTCTAGCAATTTTTTAAACTGTGCAAAAATATGCTATTTTCAATTACAGGATAGTGGAGGCAGTGCAAGTGGATCATTTGAGCAAGGTAGCAACATTAATGATGATACCAGGCAAAATGCTACAAAAAGGTAGTGCTTTATCATTGCAAATTGTTTCTTATGGTTGGTTATTCTTTGACCTCTTGTCCTCCATCAGATTTGCTGTTCCTCTAGTGACTAGAAGCACATTAGAAGTTGTCATACCAAAGAGTGCCATTGCAAGCCTCACCATGAGGGCTGGTAGCAAGCTTGCCCAAATAAGTGAGGTGCGGTATATTCTGTACTTTCTATAGTACCAAAAGGACAACTATACCCCTTCTATTGCCTTCTAATTGTTTGCTGGAAACAGATGTCTGGTGCTACTGTAACTCTGGCCAATGATAGACCTGACGTCGTGGAGAAAGTTGTACAAATATCTGGTACCCCTGAGCAGACTGAAAAGGCTAAGAGTTTGCTGCAGGGATTTATTCTTAGCAGTGAGTATCTCTCTTGCTTAGATTATTCTTTTTTTTTGTTTTTTAGCAATATATAACTCTTTCCCCTTCCCATTTCTTATTCCAGTCCAAGATGACAGTTGAAGAATTCAGTGCATTCTGTTGAATGTCATAGGTGTTTTCTCGGCAAATTTACCGTTGAAATTTTTGAGGTAGAATACATTCGACATTCGAGTCCATGTGATTAGTTGTAATAGTTGTCTAAGTGTGTTGTTCTTATGTGCAGTGTTTAATATGTGTTCACGTTTATTTAATTTTTCCTAGCTGTAATGCTAAGTAGCCAAAATGTGTTGTTTCTAGTTTAATTGGTGTGTGGGAGTTGTAAGATAATAGTTTTATCGATGATTCAGTTTCCATATTCATAGATGGCTACTGACCAGTGGCAATTGGTCGACCTTTTAACTTTCTAATCATTTGACTGCAGTTGGTTGACCTTTCGAGCGAACACAATACAAAGCATTGAGATGTATGTTTTCTTTCTTTATGAGAACTCGTAAATGTATTATGCTGTATTGGATTACTTTTTTTAGATGCATTAACATTTCAACCAATGTACATGATTTGGAGAGATCATACCTAAGAGACAGGCTAGTAGCTGTTTAGCTACAAAGTACAATACACTACAAACTTGTACATGATTTGGAGAGATCATACCTAAGAGACAGGATAGTAGCTGTTTAGCTATTGCTATTGATGCCCGAAGCTGCTATTTTGATGCCCGAAGATGGCTGAAACTCTTTAAGTCTTGAGCCAAAGGTAGAGCAGACAGCTGATACTTGCCATCAGGGGCGTAAAGATCACCCCCGATGAGAGGATATTGCCGTCGTCAATCTGGGGGCTCAACGACAAAGATCGGTCGATCGGTGGTGATCAACGCGAACGCCTGCAATCGCATTGCCTCAATCTATGTGCAGGAACAGGAACTCCATTTCAGAGGAACTTCTTATCTTCTGCGCTTGTGTAGGAAGAGTCTCTTTAGTCTGTTTTTAGTGAACTCTCCTAAATAACTTTTGTAAATACTTAATAAAAAAACAAGTTGTGATATGGTCTGGCTAAGATAGAAATCCCAATTAACAGTATCAATCCATGTCCAGCCGTCCAGGACAATAGATTTTTTTACGTATTCACACAACAATCAACTAATTTTCTCATGCAACACAATCAACTGAACTCAGCATTAACTTTACGCTAACAAGCTAAAGAAATAGCAACCAAACCCTGATTGACGAAACGAAACGGATCATATGTAAGCTAATACAAAACAACAACCAGCAACACTGTCGGAACATTCAAACACAAGAACAATCCACCAACGATTCCAACACATTGTGTCTGGATAACCAAAACTAAAACGAACTTACTCCGTACAAGATACAACATATAAAAATCAAAGCAACACAACATATGGATTGCCACCAGAGAAAAAAGAACAAATGAGTCAAGGGAAAAAATGTGAAGGAAGTTCCATAACAAATACATTTGTTTTTACTATCGACAGAAGCAAAGCAATGGCAACAAAAAAAAACATGATGCTGACACTATTGAAAAGAAAAGGAACAATCTGATTACTTATGGTTACAAGTCGTCAGTGATGATGCACAGAGAGCCTTTTTCTTTGATTTGTAACATTACAAGCAATGAATCAAAACTTCAAATCATACCACTAATGTGCAAACACTTAAATCTTAAAAAAACTAGACATTTCATCGTTTTCAATATTCCTAGAAAGTTCAAAGGTACCAAGGTCCTACAAGGCAATTTTAAAAAGGAAACACAGATCACAGAGCAACAAAACAGACTTCTACACAAATATTTCAAACAAGAGCAACAATTTCTAATGTACATAGTTTATTAGAAAAGTTTACTAGGATTTCCCTTTTCTGGCATTCATTCATGGAACAGGGGTACAATCAATTCAAATTCTATCAAGAAGTCTTCACACCCCCAAATTATTGTGGAGTAGAGTACTAGACTGCAACAAGAATTGCAGCCGCTCGCCCAAATTAAATTATTGTGGAGTAGAATACTGGACTGCAACAAGAAGTCTTCACACCCCCAAATTATGGTGGAGTAGAATACTAGACTGCAACAAGTCTTCACACCCCGAAATTATTGTGGAGTAGAATACTAGACTGCAACAAGAATTGCAGCCGCTCGCCCAAATTAACCAACCAGAGAACAAAATCGGAACAAATAATAGCACCACCAGTATCGCAATTGTTGTAATAACAGGTACCAGATTGAAACGAAATTAACCCACGATTATTTAACCACCTCAGATACTAACCACATCTCATAAGATTGTGCTGGCAAAAGTGCAAATCCATAGCAGCCAGCCTAAACCATATCACCACATGCTACTGGAACATAACAATAAGTCACATATAAGAAAGTAACCGCAACGAGAAACAGAAATCTCAGATCTTGTCGATGTCCTCGTCCTCGAACTGGATGTAGTCGCTGCCCTCCTCTCCGTCCTCGGGCCCGTCGACGTCGACGCCCTCATTGAGCCTGAGCGTCTCGGGGAGCTCCCCGTACGCCTTGAGCAGGCGCGCCTCGTCGTTCATGTACTTGAGGATGACGTCGGCCTTGTCGTCCTGGTAGTCGCGGAGGCCGACGAGGACGATGTCGCCCGCCGCGATCCAGACCTTCTTGTGCATCTTGCCCCGGATGTGGCAGAGGCGGCGCGTGCCGTCGACGCAGATCGCCTCGCAGCGGCCGTTGCCGAGCATGCGCGTCACCTGCGCGTACTCCTGCCCGTCCTCCTTGAAGACGAGCTCGCGCTTGTCGTCGTCGGCCTCGTTCTTACCCCTCTTCCGGTTCTTGCCTCCCTTACCCTTGTTCTTCGGCATCTTGGCGGTGGCGGACGGAGGAGGAGGTCGGCGAGGCGAAACCCTAGGCGCGCGAGATCGAGGTGGGGAAAGGAGGTGGGTGTGGCTTGCTGTTCGTGGGGGGATTTGTTTGGCAGGTGCGGCGGCGAGTTTATAGCGGGGAAGCGAGGGGAAGAGGGAAGGAGGCGTCTAGGACGTTGGATTTAGGGTTGGGGGTCGTGGACGGATGGGATCCATATGGCGGGGGCGGTATCCGGATAAGCGGGGGAGTGGTGGACACGCATAGGGGGCGGAGTCGTGGCAAAGGTAAGAAAGAGTTCGTGTCTAGTACGGGATTGTGCTTCGAGGAAGAGTCCTTCGCTATCTTTTTAATTTTCTTGAGTTGCAATGGGAATCCTTTTAGGGCCTGTTTGGATACAAAGTAATTTTGGAGTATTTGAAAGATACTACAGTTTTATTAAATACCTAGGTAATACAAAGAAGGGAGATGTTTGGATGAACTTAATAATCCAGTATCGAAAACTGCAGTATTGTTAAAACTATGGTATTTTTGGAGTTTTGTAAACTCCAGCCGGACCTTCTTTTTTCTAGACAGAGCTCTTGCGCGCGTCGCCTCCGCGACCCACGTTCTTTTTTCTTTCCTGCTATGCACCCTTTTTCTGCTGACGCGAATATAACTGCATGTTCTACGGCAACTCTTGAGCATGCAGTAGATAATACCACATACAAAATACTGCAATATCACAAACAACCAAACACCTGATGTTTTTTCCAAAACTGAGAAAAACTGCAGTTTTAAAATACTATGGTATTATATGGCTTTAGTGTTAAAAACCATAGTTTCTCAATGCTGTAGTTTTCGTATACTGCAACATCCAAACAGCGCCTTAGGCTCCTACTCATCCCTCTCCTTCCAGTCTCATCATCTTCTTCGAATCCGGTGGAGGCGCGAAGCTCGCCTACCCTCCGGCCAAGATCTGGAAGCAGCGAGGCACCCGGCGGCCATCCGCTACCCTGCGCTCCTTGTCGCGACCCTAACGCTTCATCCTCACTGCCACGGTGCCACCCTTGCTCCTCGCCCTCGTCCAGCACCCTAGCTGGATCTCGATGGGCTGAGGGGCCCGCTGTCCATCCAAGTCGAGCCACCGGCGCCCCGTCCGGGGAGAGGGAGGCGGCGCGTCCAGCGGTCTTGAGCTCTTTTCCATTTTCGCTCTCGCCGGTGGCGTGAAGGAGAGGTGCGAGGGGTCGCACGCCGGCTGCCGAGCCACTGCGCACGCTCGTGCCATGTATTCTTTACTCTTCCTCCTTGCCTATGTGGTACAATGTTTTTTCTTTTTTCCGGTTGCAAAAATAGCACCGGATTCTTTATTTTCATTTGTTCTGGTCTCTGCAGTGAAGGGTATCAACTCGGTCCATAAATTATTATCGGTTGATTTGATCGTTCAGCAATGTTGATATATGGTTGGCCGTGTGGGCTTCCGTGGCCCTTCTCTCTCAGCTGCGGTTTTGCCTGGACTTGTTAATATATGTATATTTTATGGCATTTTTTTATTTCTTTAGTCATGTTTTGTTTGTAGTCGTAGATACTTGGTCGTGGTTGGACATTGTCCATAAAACACTCGAGTTTTGATTAAAAAATGCAGAATTCTAGTTTCTGAATATGTAGAAGGGTCAGGCCTAGCATATTCTGGAAAAAGAATCATCATATCATGTCTCTTGGTTTATCTGCCTCTGTTTTATGTTAAGGCTCCAGATACAGCTAGACAATTTTATGGGTTTTATATCCTGTTGGACATGGACGTGACGCCCATGCCATGTCACATTGGTGTGGATGACTGGATATCCCCTATCACAATTATGATTGTCCTTTTCTTTTATACATTTGGAAGTGCACGCGCACGACATGGACAGTGAAGAGATATCTGAATTTTTATTACTCCTGAATAGTCAGTATTACTCCCCGCTAAGATAATGGCTACTGATAACTGTAGAAACCATTTTGTTAAATTCATATCCACAACTTAACTTAGTCAGAACCAGATTATTTTTCTTTTGTGTAATTCTAACAAAGTATGGCCTTCCTTAGTGCCTTACTAGTGTGTAAACTGTTCAACTCCA
>OAMR01000507.1:367114-393752 GCA_900205405.1 Echinochloa crus-galli | reverse complement strand
TATATTCCACAGCCTTGTTCGTTTGGCTTATAAGCCACCAGCCATAACCAGCACCTGCCACCAACCAACTAGCAGTGTTTTTCTCTCAGCAAAAACCAGCACCAGCTATCAGGCACCAGCCAGCCGAATAGGCCGCACGGGTCGAGTTGATCCATGCCGACGTGGCGCCATGGCAAGCACAGGCTCATCGAGCAGTGTCGTCCAGATGCTTATGCTTGATAGCTGCGGGGGAGCCTGCCGCGCAACCGTTTCTGCTTGACGGCCGTGGGTGCCGGGGCCAATGGGGCGCGCCATGAGAGACTTGATCTGATTGGATCAAGATCAACGCCCTGATGGACTGATTTGCTGTCGTACAATGACTAATTTTTGAATCTGTGGCCCGCCGGATTGGAGAGGTTGGGAATAAAGATGATCCCAGCCCTGATTCCATCTCTAAAGTAACTAGCAGAGACGAAAACTCAAGCTTTGTGTAAATGAAAGAGAAATAAAAATGTAAACAGTTTTCTCCCTAACAGAAAAGTAAAATCATCCAAACTCATGGCTCCATTTTTAATTCAAAGTCTGCAAATCTGCTAGTTTGTATTGTTTCTCAACATATTGTTATCCTCGTCTTTGTCAGACTGGTTCGATCACCAAACATCTGCTGCGAGCTGCCTGAGAAGCAAGCGGAGATGTAAACTCCAGATGCAACCCATTTACTCCCTCCGTTCTGAAAAACTTGACGTTTAGGACAAGATTTGAGTCAAACATTGGGAATATAAATCATCAATAATTTTTAAATTGTTGAGTTTACAAATGTGAAAACTATATGAATAGGTTTGTCTTGAAAAGTACTTTCATAAAAGTATACATATATCACTTTTTGATAAATATTTTTATAATAACAAGAGGTCAAAGTTGTATTTTGGAGACCGTGTCGTTTTCCTAAACGTCAGGTTTTTCAGGTTTTTCAGAACGGAGGGAGTACTCACCTCAGGTTGGAGGAGATTAGGAACAGAGAGCTCCACAGTACAGTACTCATGGAGCAAATATTCAGGCACCGTGTAGCCCATGGGCCCATGATGAAGCATGAAGAGAGTTTCAGGTACTCATGGAGCTGAAAGGCTTCAATCCCTCCAGCATTTCACTTCTTATTAAGGACAATGCAGTGCACTGATCAACATCTTCTTCCCTGATGTTGCAGGTTCACATGCTCCGTCATCAATCAGGATTCAGAAGCACTACCTTCTGTTGTGCTCGATGTGGGAACAGGAACAAGAGAAATTGGAGACGGATTAAGAAACGGGTAATCAGTATTGACGACCTTTTGATAAGTTGGTCAAGGTGCATTTCACTATAAGCAGAACTTAGCACAGTTTGATGTATGGTTGGTGAACGGTACACTAATACGCATGATTGATGAACTGTTGTTTCTTCTAGGGTTTTGGTGAACTGTTGATGTGCTTGTGCTAACGTAAAGATAGCTGGGTTTGGGATTGATTGCCTGAATCTTAAACAGAAGCATTGAGTTTCCAAATTCAATTTCACCACTAACTTGAATGAACAAGCGCCCTTCAATGGGGCTAAAATGTTTAGAGGCATGAGACATGGACGGAAGCAAGTTCAGTACTCAGCTGCTGCCATATTCCTGCTCCTAAACTACAAGTTGTTGTGCAGATCCCTTGCAAGCCCAAACAGCAGTATAGCACTAATCAAAATAGCAGACGGCAATCAGCCTTCACCACTAGAAGGTCGGCAACAACGTGTTTACCGAGGACCAGGAGTACCGCCGTCCTCCGCGAGTCAGACAGCTAGCTGCGGTGGCGACAGAGAGCCGGGCGTCGTCACTCTAATCCATTCCGCCCTCGTCCATCCAAGCAGGGCGCGAAATGGCGCCGCCGCGCTGAGACGCCGCGATAGAGAACAAAAACGTTAAGGGCCTGTTTGGATACAAAGTAATTTTGGAGTATTTGAAAGATACTACAGTTTTATTAAATACCTAGGTAATACAAAGAAGGGAGGTGTTTGGATGAACTTAATAATCCAGTATCGAAAACTGCAGTATTGTTAAAACTATGGTATTTTTGGAGCTTTGTAAACTCCAGCCGGACCTTCTTTTTTCTAGACAGAGCTCTTGCGCGCGTCGCTCCTGCGACCCACGTTCTTTTTTCTTTCCTGCTATGCACCCTTTTTCTGCTGACGCGAATATAACTGCATGTTCTACGGCAACTCTTGAGCATGCAGTAGATAATACCACATACAAAATACTGCAATATCACAAACAACCAAACACCTGATGTTTTTTCCAAAACTGAGAAAAACTGCAGTTTTAAAATACTATGGTATTATATGGCTTTAGTGTTAAAAACCATAGTTTCTCAATGCTGTAGTTTTCGTATACTGCAACGGCCTTAATCTTTTTTGACGCACCACGCACGACAGAAACAGGCTGCTGGCATACCTAGCTGACAGAACAAAAAAAGGCTGCTGGCATAAACTCACTCTATACCCCCATGGTTTGGATTATAGAATACTACGTATTTTCAAGCTTGAAATCCATTGAATATAATTAACGCAAAGGCGCACTGAACACTGAGCAACGAACGTCCAGTCCGCGGAAAGTACTCATCAAGCTTCAGCGGATATAGCGGTCCCAGAGGAGCTTTGCTTTATGCATAGTTATATTAATACTACTAGCAAATATACCCGTACGATGTTACGGGTAAACAAAACTTTATTAGCGAAGGTGAGTGGAAGCCATGAACGCCACCGATTCCACATCTGATGGGAAGCATAACGAAGTAGAGATCCTTAGCAGACACTACGCGTAGGGAAATGACAGCAGGTCGACGACGGGGATGCGAATGATGTGAGACGACGAAGGGGTGTGTGCGGCGGTGCGAGATAGCGAGAGGAGGTGAGGTACTATGGATTGATTAAATACCAATGCATTGCTCTGGGTGAAGGGGACTTTGCAAGCAAAGGCGAGTGGGAGCCATGATGCCACCAATTCTGCATCGATGAAGAGCACAATAAAGAGTGATATGTTGATTTCTATAAGTACTAAAGTTTTTTTTGCAAAATTATGACCTACCGCGAGAGAAATCTATATAGTGAATTATTATCATATTTTAAACGCAATATATGTGAAAAATAAAAAAAATAAAAGGTCAAGATTATGAAAGATAACCTTAGCGCAGCCCAAAACATAAATTTCGGTTGCTTTCACTGCCCCTTCGTCATAAACATAGAGTTGATTTTGGATGTGAAGGGAACCTTCACTGCCCCTTCATCATAAACGTCAAGTTGATTTTGGACGGGAAGGGAACGGAGTCGGAAAGACGGCCACACTGAGTCCGAATCAATATTAGGCGACGTACGAAAAACATCAAGCAGAAGCACTACGCCTCTAGCTTCTAACACCGGTACAATTGATAAAGAAACAATTGCTCAAGTTACAGCTCAATATTATATGTTTACTGTATAGCTTCATATAAGATGGTGTTAATCGCTGCCAAAAAACATCTGCAACATATTTTTTCAGCCAATTTACTGGCATGAGGAGAAGGCCTTGGCAAGCATCGTCTCTCCTTCACCCCGATGGGTCGATCCCTCAAAGTGGCGTCCGGCGTGCCGTGTAGGCGGCCGTACGTGGGAGTGCTGATGGGGACGGGATGGCCCGATCTTCCGTCAGGTGAAGGATAAGTCGTTTTGGACGGAGCGCAACACACCGATCCGGCTTCAAGTCAACGACTCGAACCCCGCAATCTTAGCACCACGACTCCTCTAATTATCAACCGTGTCACAACCCGGTTGACCTCGCCGAGAAGGCTAATCCATGCCTGCGAAACGAAGAACACAAGCAAGAACTCGAAAGAACGCAGCTCAATCTGAAGTGACTCTGCAGATGTACAAGTTGGGGTTCTACAAACCGATAGACGGCGAAACTGTTCTCGACAGAATAATCTAAGCAAAACCCCACTCTAAACGACGGCGGCTACTAAATTTAATGTTGTGGGGGCGAGCTAGGGTTGGGGCGCCGCGCCCACGACATGGGCCGAAGGCCCGACACGATACAAAGCCTGAAAAGGCCCAAAACAGGTGTCGCAGCACCTTTTTGTGGTCACACAGCATGATCCACGAATCTTCTGGAGCTAAGGCCAGGACCAAAAGAAGAGTCTCGTCGTCACGGTTCCAACGCATCCAAGAACACCTTGATTGGACGTCGTATGAGGGAGATATCGCAGTTGAAGCGCAGACATGTCGACTGAATCCGAACCGAAGTTGCTGCCCGACGTGGCGACGACTTGTAGCGTGGAAACGAAGTCGACTCGTGTATGTCCTCCAACGTGGTGATGTCCTCATCAAGTGCCGGAGTGCAGCTATCAGGGTGAACCAGCGAGCATCTTTTCTGCATGACTGCAACTGCAAGCCGCAAATATGAAGCTAAGCAAAGATGTGGGTGGGCGGGCTAACAGCTCTGCAAAGAACACACCACCTTTGGCATAGTCGGCGGGTTCTGCGGCAACGACATTTGAAGTCGACGGCAGCACGAATATGCCTTTATTGCCATCCACTATGGATCTGTCGCCCTTGCAGGCTTGCACACAGGGTCATGTATGTTTCCTATATGGAGTAGCAGATGGCTCATGGTAGCTCTTCCGCTCTTGCCGTCGAGAAGTATAGGAACGTCCACGACAACGCTGATAGAAAAGATCAATCAATCGCTTTTTTTGGCTTTTTATTTATTTATATATATACGAAGACGGCCGCGTCAGGTAAAGGGTGACCATGCTTGAGATCAAGTCATAGTCATCGGTGGTTGATTAGAGTGGGACTCGGCCTGAAAATAGAACAGGACTCGTATACGACAGACGAAATATATGAACAGAACGTACAATATTTTTTCACGAATTAGGTAATACATGAAGGGGGTTTTCATAAAATTATGACGTACCGCTGAATCAATCCTTGCTTTATAATTAGGTAGAGATTAACAATATGAATTTAACTATAAAAATGATATATGACATGCATGATTAAAAGTTGATTGAAGATTGTGAAAAGTGTATGTCTAAATTTTACCATGCTCCGCTCATAGATATGCATCTAAGTCGTAAAATTCTAATAAGTTTGTCTATAAGCTAAACTAACTCATAAGGACAGCTTCAATGTATGTAAAAAGTTAGCATTAAGCAATCAATGCTGCTACAGAAATTGACCATAACCATTATGGAGCAACACCTTAGGGGCAAGCCCAATGTTTAAGGTGCATTGAGCAATAGAGTGGGACACATCAAAAAATGACCTTTGTTACCGCCCAACGCACAATGGTAACATTTAATGTGGGGTCCATTTTTTCAATTAAAAAAGGCAAGGCCAACCACCTTGTGTCGGGAGCAGACAACAACGTCGGAGAGAGAAGCGGTGGAAGGGAGAAGAGGGAGATTCAGCATTTTTTTTATTCTCCTATGATCCACCGTAAGGCTAAGGCACACCAATGTAGCCTAAGGTGTTGCTTCACAATAGTTACGGTCAATTTCTGTAGTAGCATTGATTGCTTAATGCTAATTTTTTACACACATTGGAGCTGCCCTTAGGCAAGATTCTCTTACGGTGCGCCTTAGCCTTACGGTGCATCATAGGAGAATAAAAAAATAGCTGAATCTCCCTCTTCTCCCTTCCGCTGCTTCTCTATCCGACGTCGTTGTGTGCTCCCACCACAAGGGTGGTTGGCCTTGCTTTTTTAATTGAAAAAGTGGACCCCACATTAAATGTTACCATTGTGCGTTGGGCATAAACAAAGGTCATTTTTTATGGGTCCTACTCTATTGCTCAATGCACCTTGAACATTGGGCTTGCCCTAAGGGTTGAGTCTAAGGTCAGTCGCGATCCAAGGACTACAATAATGTACATAATATTAAATAACCTACATATAAATAATTTTAGTGAGATAAAATATTAATAAGGGGAGAGAAGAAAATTGTTTCTTACAAATAAATATGTCTACACAATAATCAAGAAAGGAAAGAAGATGATTGGGAGAGAAAAAGATAGATAAGAGTAGTCTCTGGATGTGAATTTATTTGGGAAAATTGGTTTCATAGCATCGAAAAATCACCACTTCCGAAAAATACCATTAAAAGATCGCCGTTACTAAAAGTGCATCTAGGCACTTATATGTTTTGGTGATTTTGGATGACAACATGATTAGTAATTTAACTTGTTTGTTTAAGTATATGAGCAGGGTTTCATTCATATGGATGTTCATGTAATATATTTGTTGTGAAGAATGTGAGCTCATTGTTAGTACCATTGACATGAATGCAAACAAGTGTTTGTGATCCCATGCGACTAAACAATATAACGACAAGTGAATAGAAGTCACAAATGAGACATGGCTTTATGCAAATCGGTTGGTCTCATCTATAGGATACTTGTCAAAGGTTAATGGGATAATTTAATTGAAGAAATTGGGATTTCTTTGGGCTTGATCCATGGCTATGGTTAGAATCAAATTGAGACATGATTACTATGGTAAACATGTGGTCTCATGCGCATGGAAGCTTATGGACAAGTTATTCACCAAAGATAACATACAAGACAATATTGATGATATTGAAGATATTTCAAGCTAATTGAAGACATGGATTTCAATGTGGTATTCATGATGATGCAATACAAAGTGGATCTCAATGTGGCTAGATACGGTGAAGGGGATTGAGCTAGATGGCGGTGTCCAGGTACCAAGCAAAGAGAAGGGCAAGTTGGTCTTGTAGCCGAGGAACTTTGCGAGGGTGAAGACTAGCATCATGGTTTAGTCTCTAAGCACTAATCAAGCCTTACGAGTGAAGCTATGCAACGCATCTAATTCTCTCTACATCATATATTGGAATGGCTTATGAATTGGTCCATACTCTTGGAAATTCTAAGCCTAGCTCAAAGTTGGATTTGCTCAAGCAAGAAAAGAATGTCGAAGCCCTCAAGTTGAGAATGATCAAGTATGGCAACAATCAAGACATTGAAGCTCAAATGGAAGATTTATTTGCTATTTATTTTCTTGAGTTTAGGAATGCCGTACTATCAAGAGGGATGCAACATTATAGTAGATTGACATCACCAAAAGTGCTCTTAGATCAACCATTGAGAGATAGCCTTGAGAGAAAAACACCTTGTGAACTTAATGTGCTGCCTCGACCCAAACCGGTCTGACCGGTTTGGGAAACCAGTCTGACCGGTTTGGCATCTGGCGGCCCAACGGCTATTTTGGTTTGAACCGGTCTGACCGGTTTGGGAAACCGGTCTGACCGGTTTCCAACGGCTATAACGGCTAGTTTGGGATGTTGGGGGGTATTTATACCCCTTGGCCCTCTCCTTTGAGGGCTGCTGGTTCATTTGCCTTCCTTGGTCGTCCCAAGCCTTCCCAAGCACCAGTAAGCTCTCCCCAAACCTCTCTTTGTGAGAGTTGATTGATTTGTTCATATCTTTGGATTTGGGTTGAGAGAGATATTGTGTGTGAGCTAGAGAAAGCTTGATAGAGCAAATTGCAACAGCAAAGAGTGAATTCATAGCTTGAGCACTTCCGGTGAAGTCTAGCAACCATTGAAGCATTTGTTACTCTTGGAGGTGAAGCCTCCTAGACGGCTAGGCGTCGTCGGTGAGCTACCGTGTTTGTGGTAAGCCACGGATTGTTTGTATAGGCCGACCTTGCCTCTTTCGTGGAAAAGGGCCACAAGCTAGTGGAACCGAGGAAAGTGGCTTGGAGTGGATAAGCCCGCCTTTCGTAGGCCCTCAACGGAGAGTAGGATTCACCGTGTCTTTGTGACGGCCTTTGTGGCATTGGTGAATCCGAACTTCGGGAAACAAATCATCGTGTCACTCTCGGTTTGAGTTCAGTTCTAGCATTTACATTTACTTCCGCTTCTATCTACTTGGTTGTGCTCAAATTGTGTGCAGGGGGTGCTAGAAATCTTCTAGAGAAGCTCTACACCAAGTTTGGTTTGTGCTAGATCTCGTAGAGGGGAAAATTGCATATTTGTGTGTTTCTGCCCCAAACCGGTTTGGTAAACCGGTCTGACCGGTTTCGGTACTGACAGTGGAAAAAGTTCTATTGAGTGCAGATTCACCTATTCACCCCCATCTAGGTGACATCAAGATCCTTTCAGTTATGTAAACTACCACCAAAAGAATCGATCTGTTCCGAAAAATACCATTCCGTTAACTTTTGCTTTGAACGGTCATTTTCTTCTACACCGTGCGAACTGAAATGTCATTTCTACCCTCATCTTCTTCCTTATCGAAGGGAAGCCGAGCGCGTGGCGCTCCAGCCCTCCAGCCTCGCATCGCCGCTCGTGCCTCGTCGCCCCTCACTCGTCACCGCTCCTCCCTGACCGCCCCTTCCTCGCCGTTGCTCCTTCCGCGCCGCCGCCCCTCCCTCCCGAGCCGTGCGTCGCCCTTGCCTCTCCGTCATCAACCGCGTCCACTCGAGCCCTCCCTCTCCCTCGCCGCCGCCGGCCGTCGTCCTCTCCCTCGCTGTCGCAAGCTGCCGCTCCTCCACCAAAGTCGCGAGCCGCCTCCCCTCCCTCACCGCCGCATGCCGCCTCCCCCTCGTCCTTCCCTATCGTGAGGAGTCAGGCTCGGGCGTGGCCGGCGCGAGCGCGGATGCCGCGAAGCGCCGGAGCGCATCCCTGACAGAGGCGAACGAGCGCGTCCTCGACTGTCCGCTGCAGCGCGTATGAGCGCGTTGCGCGCGTGACTCCCTCTTTGTGGCCGCCGCGTCCTCCTGGGGAGCAGCGGCGCTCCTCCTCAGGGTCGGCCGCGGGCGTATCCGCCTCCATCCCCGCGCGCACTGCGGCCTCCTTCCGCACCCTCCGACGTCGCTCCTTCTTCTGCTCCCGCCACTTCTCCCTCCTTGTGGTTGCCACGTCCTCCTGGGAGCGGCGGCGCTCCTCCTCGGGGTTGGCCGCAGGCGCATCCGCCTCCTTGACGGCGGTGAGGAAGGGGCAGCGAGGAGAGGGGACGAGGAAGGGGCAGTGATGAGGGAGAGGCTGCGGTGAGGGAGGAGCACGCGGCCCCCCTTCGATGAGGAAGAAGATGAGAGTAGAAATGATATTTCACTTTGCACGTTATAGAAGAAAATGACCGGTTCAAAGCAAAAGTTAACGGAACGGTATTTTCCGGAACGGATCGATTCTTTCGGTGGTAGTTTATGTGACGACGATCTTTTAATGGTAGTGATCTTCCGATGCTATGAAACCAATTTTTCCAATTTATTTTCAACAAATCAACCATTGAAAACTTAGTTTCTATGTATAATGTCTAAATGTTGTAAAACTATGTGTTGTTAAGATTGCCTTATATAATGGACATGCGTGTCGCTCTAGTTCATGGGGAATAAATGTGATACTTAAGTGAGGTGAATTTGGAACAACATGTTAGGATCCGTTATTGGGCAATTGAGGCATGAATTTTAAGTAATTAGAAAAAGACTATCTCACGTATTCTGCAAAACTGTTTCAGCTACTATTTAATCTGAATTATAGGTATGTATATAAAAAACTAAAATAAATTACAGTATAGGATATAAGAAGTAGCGTATATCTATAATAAAATCTATATATTTAGAAAAGGCAAAACAAACTATAATTTAAAATAGAAAATATAAGTTAAGCTAACACGATTTATTATGTCTACTCTAAATATCCTGGTATCCTTCAGGATAGTATTTAAGTGTGACTATCAACGTTTTTTTGGATTTTAAAATTAATTTAGTTTACGTATAGGTGTCACTATTGAGCAGTGTTTTCATGCTTTCTGAGTTATCATTAGGCCAGACTCCGTGCAGCGTTTCATCGTGCAGTTACTTAGATCAGAAACTAGATAACCGTGCCAGATGAGTTTCATGGTGATGAAACACCTCTCACATTTCATGAAACTCTTGACTCTCTCTCCTCTGCCACATCAGCACATAAAATACCATAAAACTCCCATAAAACCCCACCGAGACTGGCCTTAGAGCAACTCCAACAGCCTCTCTAAATACTATTGTATCTGTAAAAATTGAAGAGAACCAGAAAAATACCGTTCCAACAGCCTCTCTATTATCCAACTTCGGTATCCTCCTCGTCAAACTCCCCCCGCGGTTCGCTACCTGTGGCGAGCGCCTCCGCTCGGAAAAAGGCCGGATTCCGCCCTCGTTGCCCAAAATCCCGCGCCAAATTTCTTCCCGCGCCGATAGATCCCGCGCCAAATTTCTTCCCGCGCCAAGTTGCTGTCGCCGCCGACGCCGTTGAGAACCGGACGCCGCCGCGCCATGCTCTGCAGCCGCCGCCACCGCGGTTGTGGACCGGACACCGCCGCGCCACGCTCTGCAGTCGCCGCCACCGCGCCATGCTCTGCATTCGCCGCCGTCCCGCGCTCCGCCCGCGGCCGGCTGAGCGGCAGCCCGCTCCGCGCGCCGCCTTCGCCCGCGGTGGGGGAGCTTCGCGGCGGGGCTGGACCGAGAGGTGGGGAGCTGCCGCCGCCCGCGCTCCGCCCGCGGCCGGCCGAGCGCAGCCCGCTCCGCGCGCCGCCTTCGCCCGCGGTGGCGGAGCTTCGCGGCGGGGCTGGACCGAGAGGTGGGGAGCTGCCGAGGTGTGGGAGAAAGAAAGAGATAAAGTTCATACGTGGGTCCACTTCAGAGAGTCTATTATAGCTAGACTGTTGGAATGTGTTGTACTTTAAAGAATGAATCTTAGCTAAACTAGGTGAATTCCCCGCGCGTTGCTGCGCAATATTTTGCATAAATTTATAGGTTGCAACAAAAATACTCTCTAAATGTATATTTAATGTAAAATCATAAAACTACGAATGCGGGGACAGTTCCACGATAAAAGCATCATATGCATGTAGGAAATATTTCATCAGCCTTACTTTGTAAAGTTCCTCATCAAACTCGGCCAACTGAGCACATTTTCCTATAGTTACCTTCCTCATAAAAATGGAGTTTGCATTGGCTTAAAGCCCCATTTTCTTAGAAAAGCTAGTCCAAAATTTATCAATGCCGGATTGAGGATACCTTCATCTTTCAAATAGTAACCCCTACCGCCAGCCACGTCAGCACCTGCAGGAATTGAGTAGGCAACAGACCATCAGGCACCCTAAAGAATAAGAGAAACAAAACACAACAGCGATACTTGGTTTCTGCTTAAGTGCATAGTGGATAGATCCCAAGAGCCTGTATATCACATTGAAAGAGATAAACTTATTAACATTAATTGTACAGGGACAATGAATGTGCATTAGGATAATGTAGTGACTTAGGAGATGGTTCAGATGATGAAGGCTCTTGGAGAGAAACAGAAAGAAATTTCCCTTTTCCTGTTGGATGTTCGAAGTTCAAGATACAATAGGCAGATGAGATACAATACATTTAAATGGCCGAGGAAGGACATGTAAAAAAAGTTCTTAATAAGGGCTGTGAAGCAAACAAAGAGCATAAACTATTCGTAATTGGTTGGAGCATGTTGAATATAAAACATGCAACAGAAAAATCACATCCAGATATACCAGAATATATGGCAGCGAGAAACTATGGGTGATGGGGTTATAACTTTGAAACAGGTCTAAGCAAGCAATTATTGGCAGTAAGGAAGCACCCATAAATAGAGGAAAGTTGAGAGAATATACCCTTTTTCAATGCAACAATGTCAAGCATTCTGCAAAGATCCACGCGATTCTTCAAATTTTCCTCCACTCTGTTCTCTCCCCAGGTCCATACAATTGCATTGTTTGCCTGCAAGTAAGGAAGTGGGTATTAAATCTTCATTGAACATCGCTTTCTAGAACATGTCGGCGCAAATAACACTTGCCAATTGCCACCACATCAAAACACCACCACATTGTGATGTCAATAATATTGTAAACCAACGCAATTCGCAAGGAAACCCTTCCAATCAGAACTAACACCCTCCGATAGCCGGCAGTCACAATGCGGTCAAACGACTCATGAGCTTCAACCGCGCGAGGAATTCCCAGCATAGGAGATAAAATTCATCTAAGCACGTACCCGATTTGCAAGTTGGTGAGCGGAAAAAAGTGCTGCTTCTCGCGAAGCATGACGCCGCCACGGCGTCCTCCTCCGCCGGCCGAATCCCGCGCATCAAGCGGCAGATTAGACACCGGAGAGGGTGGCGCGGCTCCGCGGGAGGAGGGTGGACAGCGGGAGTGAGGGAGGGGGAGGCAGCGGAGAGGATGGGAGGGGGCACCGGCCACTGCCGCCTGCGCTCGCCGCCCGCGCGCGCCGCCGCTGGAGGGCGAGGGGAGTTGCCGGCGTGGTGGGAGTGGTGGAGGGGCCGATGCGTGGAGGGGAGGAGTGGAGGCACGAGAGATAAAGAGAGGGAGGGGAGAAAAAAGGCGAGCGGGCAGAGGAGGCGAGCCGGCTTGGAGGCGAGGGGGCGGCGGCGGCGGGATTCAAGGCGTTGGTGGAGAAGGCAGGAGACGGGGGGCGCTTCGGGGGTGGGTGGGATGACGTCAGGATGACGTTGTATAGCTGAGAGTTCAGAGAATTGCTGCATAGGTTGTTAGTGGGTACCAACAACATAGTTTGTATAGATGACTCTCTAAACAAAAATATAGAGAGTAGAATATAAAGAGGCTCTTGGAGTTGCTCTTATGCTAATCGAATAATCAAGCTAAAAAGATTTATACAGTAGTTGTTGTAAAACCCTTTGGCATAACTTTCATTTGTTTTTTTTGTCCCGTGCGAAAAGCGTGACTTCATCGACGCCGTTCTGTTCCGCCCCTCTTTGTGTCGACTGCTCGCTCCGGCCAAACCCATCGGATCTCCATCTCCTTCCACGGTAAGCTCTCCCTGCGATGGCCTCCCTCCCATCTGCTGTCTAAGCCAAGGATCTCTCGTAACATTCAGACCCGCATCAACCTCGTTCCCGTGCGGTTCTTGTGGCAGGATCTGTGCCGTGGTGGCGTCGAACGGCGTGCAGATGGACGGCGGCGGGGGCGACCTGCGGAGCGCCATCAAGAAGTGGAACGTCATCTACCCGGTCTACCTCAACGCCAAGAAGACGGTCGCCGAAGGCCGCCGCATCGCCGCCAGCAAGGCCTGCCCCGACCCCACCTGCATCGAGATCGCCGACTGCTGCACGCACCTCAAGATCCCCCACGCTATCGAGGTACCCGCCCTGATTCTTTTTTTTTCGATTAGTTCTTTTTGCAGTCCAATTGTTCAATAATTCGCGCATCTGATGAGCATGGCTGTGTGGGTTGGTTGCTATTTGAAGCTGGATAAGGCGTACCCTAGGGATTTCTTCCAGGTGGGGAGGGTCAGGGTGCAGCTCAAGAAGGATGACGGCTCCCCCGTCAATCCTTCTATTAAAACGAGTAAGTGCTGAAGTACTGCCATCATTCTACACCTGGTAGTCACTTGCTTTCACCCGTGCTGAATTTGGAATGGAACTGCAAGCATTTCCTATGGATCAAGCTAAGAAGAATGGAGTATTCGAGTGTTTCCTAGTTTTCCCTCTTGATGTGTTATCACACACTGATGTTGGGCTGTCATTGATTTGTACTTCACTTCGTATAAGGAATTTCAATTTGAAGTTCAAACCCATGAAATTCTGAATGAACCCAGCACTCTTGTACTTGAACAACAAACATCAGTATACCTCTTTCTAGAGGTATTATTGTTCTGAAACAACAGCCTGGAACATGGCTTAAATCAAGCTGAGATTCTGGAAGTATAATTACTTCCTTTTTGAACCAGAATAGCAGGGATCTGGCAAATTGTATAATTATTTTGCAATGAATAGAAGATAACTCAGCCTATTACAGCTTTCATCAAAGCGCTATATTAGTTAGTTAAAGTGGTAATGCTAATTCCTTAGATAAATATGATTGTCATGAATTGTTTAGACAAGTATGATTGTCATGGATTGTTTAGATGTGTATCATTATCATGAATTGCTTACTGTCTAGTAATCTGATTTTTGTTTGATTTAACTCATTTTATTATTATGCCCATGCTTTGATGCTGTTGTTTATGGATGTAACACGTAAGTGTAGTTTTCATTTTGAAACCAATATTTATTCTGCTCTTAGTTTGGATTGCCGTGTGCCAACCTCATGAATGAATACCTGCACAGTGCACAGTATCAGGAAAATTTATGTTGCGGCTTTGTCTTGATGCCTCAACCTTTATGTATATTGATATCTTACCATGCAGTTTTTCTTTTAAATGATTATACTATTTTTTCTGTTATGCATATCTTGATGTTATAGTTGTAGATACTTATACGCATGGTTTTCTTTTTGGAACCAATTTATTTTCCCTTGCTCTTTGTTTGGTTTGTCATATGCTACCTCGTGTTTGAATCACTTCACAGAATCAAGGAAAACCTATGTTTCTTCTTCTCCTTGATGCTTCAATGTCTATTTCCTTTCTGTTAACCTCAATGTCACAATAGTTGTAGTATTGTACTGAATGCTTTGAGGTTTCATTCCACATCAAAGATTAAGTCATCCACATTAAAATGTTTGGTAATATGGGCTTTATTTTTCCCTTCAAAATACTAGGTTTTGCAGATGTGTGGCACTTCCTCAGTTAGCTGGATCTTGTTTGTGCTTTGAATTGATGCTAAATTATTTCTCTATTACTGGCTAAGTCTTGGTGGGGTACTGCATCTATGTTCCAGTTTTTCAGAAACATGTACAGCTGACTATTTCACTTTTGTTTGACTCTACAATTCTTCTTGGCTACTCTCCTTTTTTTTTCTCGAAAACGCAGGAGCTTACTTCTCTACTAAAATCCAGACTTCTATGAACAGGGTTATTTTATCACTAATTCACTAGGGTTAACACTAATAATCTAAGAGATTGGGGCGATTAGCTCATAACTTTCTACCTTGTTGGGTGAACTCCTTCAATAGGGTTTAACAACAACAATTTCAGATATTGGGGGAAAAGAGGGGAGAAAAAAGCATTAGCTCATCACTTCCCATCTTGTTGGGTGAACTCCTTGAATCTGGGTCACTAGTGGTTAACAGCAATAATCTCAGAGATTGGGGGCCATTAGCTCATCACTTCCCATCTTGTTGGGTGAACTCCTTGAATCTGGGTCACTTGAACTCTTCAACTGTGAGCCTCCCCTACCGGACTTCAATTACTGCAATCTTCATGCCTCTATTGTCGTGTTCATTCAGATTAAGTAACTCAGGATCTTTTACTGAATCTTCTTTCGCCGTGCCATGCATATGTCTTTTCTTTTCTATATCTGTTGATATTCTACGATCATTGTTCGTGAATATCTTGCTCCTGCTGTTAGTCATGATAGAGATAGTCTTTGATACATTTGACCATCTGGTATACCATTTAGGAAAAAGAAATGGCTGATCAGTGCAATTCTTATATCTAGTGTGATTAAATTGCTAAACATTTTTGGTTGTCTGGAGTAGCAGTTGTTGCTGTATTATGAGGCCAAGCCTATTTATTTGAGAAAACATCTTCTGTATTAGTGAATTTTGTCTTATTGAAACAAGTAATATGTCACCTTATTTGTCTTGTGTAGACTAACTACCTTACTGTCATGCCTAATCTTCCAGTTTAGCCCCTCATGTTCTATTTGACCTTTGACATTAGCAACTAAAAACAGAACTTGTATATGGAACTAAAGAAACCCTATTCATAGACAAGTTTCCTTCTTGACATGGATCCCTTTTATTATCTATCCTGTGGACATAGATGCTTCAGGAAGTTCCATTATTGTTAGTTCAAGGTGCCATGATTCTTATCTTTACTTGTTAGGAAAATGTTTGCCTTACAAAGGGTCCAAGGTGATACTGGTGTCAAATTCTTCAGTAAACATAACTTGCCTCTGTTGTTCATTTTTTGGGTTTATTGGATAGTTTCTTAACTATCTCATCAATTGTTCTTTTATTTGTTTCATCTTCTGTATATGATAATCGTGTAGTGTTGTTGTGAGCAGTGTTGGTTGATATCTATCATGTCTGTAACTATGTAGTTATCTGGAACTATGTTGTTTGTATCTGATTTTTTTGTTTTCTGGCCTTCCAAATTCAGCTTCTTTCTCATTAATTAGTGTCTTTGTTAAATCTTCCACCACTTGTAGCTTTCTTGTTGGCCAAATGCATCTATGAAATACGCACAGCTGAGTTATCTCTGAACTCCTTTTGGATTTTGCATTGTCCTGATACAGATCTTGTTATGACCGCATCACTACTACTGAGCAATCAGTAGATCAGCCCTTATTAAATAACAATTGTGGGAATACATGGTGGAATAGTTGTTTTACATGTTTTTTTTAGTGTTGAATGGTTGTTATACATGTTTTTGTAGTGTCTTAGCTACATCTATCACCTATCTGGAGGAGGTTTTTGCTTAGCGGAATGTTTAAGGACTGTCCAGTGTCCAGGAAGACTTTAAATGCTGATTACAACAATATGATGCTGTACTCTGATTGCATATCTAGAAATTTTATGCTATATTACAGTTGTATCTTACTGACACGTCTTCACATGTTACAGAGAAGCAGCTGATGATCCAAATAGCAGAGCTAGTTCCCAAGCATCACGGAAGGACAAAGAAGCAGGAATCAGCGCCCAGTTCTTCAGCCGGTGGCAGTTCAAAGAACACAAAAGGCGGGAAAAAGAAAAAGTGATGGCAGTGTCATCTTGTTGTTTTTCTCTGTTCATCCTCATACTAAGTTTCTGTGAAAGTTCTATCTTTTGAGGCCTAGAAATCGTTGCTACTTTTGGTGGGATTTTGATCCATTTGAAAAATTTTCATACCCATCTTTCATGTAGTCTCCAAATCCAGATGCTACACCTAAAAATGTGGCAGCCATGACCATGTGATCCAATTTGCAGATGCTGCTGCTTGATAGAACTTTGTTTACTAATCCAGCTGAGATACTTTATTAAATTTCATGAATAGAATAGAGCTGATTTTGCATCCGGGATCCATAGATGATGATACTTATTCTTCATACGGAACTTCGAGAGGTGACTCCTGGATTTACAATAACACATACTAGCGCGTAGACCTTACCTTTTCACGTTGTATAGCATATGATCAGTTAAATTATATGTATGATGCTTAAGAGTACACAGATGTACCATAGATAACACAATACATAATTTTTGGTTGCTTAAAAGGGACAATCAATTATGTTTGTTAATATAGTCTCTACTCCTAATAATCCCGTGCTCAGGAACCGTGTGCCTGCGACCCATTGGTCTGCCTCTAATTTCCGTCTGCCTGCGACCTCCTCCCGACCGCCCGCGTGCAATTTTTTTTGGCGCCGACATGTGGGCCACACGGCAGGTGGGTCCCACGCTTGCAGACCCCAATCCCCGACGTCAATCCCCTCCCTCGCGACGCAGCACCCACGTCGTCGCGTCGACTCCTCCCCCCGACTCCCCCGCGTCGGTCCCCTCCCCCCACGTCAAGCTCGCGCCACCTCCGCCGCCGGCGGTGTGAAAACTTGTATAGGAAACAGGTGTGTATGGAATCTATATTCTGCATCTCACCAACACTTGTTGAATGCTTACCAGGACACTGGCATTGTTCTAAGAGGAATTTTCTTGCTTAGGAAAAAGGAGGTTGATTGGTTCTATGAGGGGTGGTGCGGCAGCAATTTTCCCCGATGGTGTGTATTCTTGTTTTTGCTAGAGAAAAAAGTGCTTTGTAGAATGATGTTTAAAAGTCTTGGATCTTGTTGAATATAGCAAAATCTTTGACCCTTTTATGTGCATTTGTACAGCATTGATTCTTGGTAGCAAATTTAATGGTTACAGCTGATGGCAACTTGCTAAAGAGAGCATATGGTACCAAATTTAATGGTTACAGCTGATGGAACTTTGGCGTGTCAAATAAATAGACTAGGGATGAATGGATATACTAGACTTTAAGAGCCTGATGTTCTGAATAGATCTCATATTTTAGTTTTACGCTAATTAAAATTCAGAAAAAGGATGCTCATATCGCTTAAGTTACAGTTATCTATTGAAACACTGCAAGGTACTCCAATGAGCCATGTATGAAGCTACTTTGATTAATTCATGGATGTGAGCTGTTCAATTTTAACGATATCCTATATGTAGATATTTATTTAGATTGCATCTTTGATCATAACACAGATTCGATGGTTGCTTAACAGTTTATGTTCGTTAGTAACAAGAGCAGCAATCAGAGAGCGATTTAACTAGAAATCTATGTGTATTGTAAATACAAATCCATATTTGTAAATAGGTATAACTATCACTATGTTGTAATGTGTATACAATGTGGATTCGAAGCATGATGCGCTTATATTGTACCGGTCCTCTATCTGGATGCACATATTGTTAAAACTCAGTGCTATCCTCAATTTTTTTGTTACAGGTTATCCTTTTTATCTGAGCTAAATCCACTAAATTTGTATGCAGCACCTGGTATTGTAGATCCTCTTTGATTCCATTTGAATATGCTGAAATTATTTGTTACAACTTATTTTATTTTTGTCCAAATTATTAATTAAATTCATGAATAAAGTGCTAACTTTCATGGATTTTGGTGCGATCCTATAGCCGTCAAAATTAAATTTTTGTGTGGTCTATTAATCTTTGCTCCATGTATCATACCCGTAGCAACGCACGGGCACTTACCTAATAGTTAAAAAATCGGTAGTCTGATGTTGATGCCTTTTTAAAAATATAATAAGAGTAAAAGGCAGCCCAAGAGCATCCGTAGTTGCTTTGCTTCTCCTTAGAGTAGTCTCACTGGATAGATTTATTATTATATTGTAATTCAGAACGAGAATTTGGTACAGACTATGGTTTCATTCCTCTCTTATGAAACCCTCTTATCTCTTCTTGTATTGGTCCTGCCACGTCAATAAGTTGGTCAATATAGAATAAAATTCAGTGTCCATAAAACTCTCTATTGAGACCGGTAAACAAATCGGTTGTCTTTTGTGTCTTTCACTATTGTTGGGTTCGGTAGTGTCGTTGTCATTAGAGGTTCGCGGTTGATTCCCGTTGCCGTTATTCATCGAGTGTTATGGACGCATGTCATGCTATGGAACGATTATTACACACACACCGCAAATAATACTACTGTGATCCGTGGATGAAAAAAAGAAAGCCATGTATATTTGATTCCAGATTCTCTATTTGCTAGAAAGCAAAAAAAACTTTTGGATTACGCACCTCCGGCCACATATATTTGTTTACTAGCCTCGCTAGTGGAGGAGAGCCGAACTGGGCGTCTGGGCTTTCCTCTTCATTCAGGCCCATTATTGATGGGATATGAGGAAATAGACAGCTAATTTTTAGATGATTCATTGCCAAAGGAAAGTTTACTGGGGATGAAACGGATTGGAAGCGGATGATACTTTTTCGATATCCTCATCCACTTTTTTCGTCGGATGAGGAGCTGATATTACACGGATTCCGTTATGGATATAGATTTTTTTCAGATGTCAAAAATGGTGTGGACTCGGATTGGATTAAATAGACGGATAATACATTCTTATGTATAGTTTTTTTATGGTGAATACTTTCTAAGTCAAAACCACAAAGCAACAACATAATATTAAAAATACTGCCTATCAGACACATGTTGTATTGTTGTCCGTTGAGACCGAAGGGGTAGAGCAGTTGTTCAGCGGCGGTGTTCACCATGCACACAAGACCACCGGTAAATCGCCAATTGTTTAGAGTTTACCAATATACATGTACATAATACATAGTTGAGGGTTATGGACTACAAAGTATTATATATATGCATGTTTTGGTTGAGGCTTCCTAAAGTAGTACGGTATCCTATTATAATCCTCAGATAATTCATGGTAAATTAACGGATAATCCACTCTATCGTATTTTACTAAAACCAACCTCTACATTCGCACACAATTGGATTCGGATTATCCATATCCGCATGGATGTAAAAAACTACCAAATTTCGGATTTGTATCGGATCGGATACAGAAATTATCCACGCCATTTTCATCCCTAAATTTTACCATGCGAGCTTTTGAAAATTATGTGTCCCACAAATCCCTTTGAAAATTATGTGTCCCAAAAATCCCTTTGAATGAACTCTACATAAAAAAATTGGAGGAAAATAAGCATGAGGCTCAACATCATTATTTTTCTTTTATGTCCTAAACTCATACATTTTTCTCCTGTGTAATATCCAAGTATTTCATTTGTTGTTTTGCAAATACCAGGTGTTTTTTGTAACTTCGCCATGTTTGAAATCCCACCAAATCGTTAAGTGCCTGGAAATTTAGATATTGTAATTCATTGCTACTTTTGAGAATTCTCTGTGCTGCAAACAAACCCACTTATTTCTAGTTTGCCACTCTTCGGTACAACTTTTTTTTAAAAAAAAATTAGCTTATTGAATTGAATGTATAAGACTTCTTCAAGTATGTTTGGTTTGTGCCCAAATTTTCTCGGTCAAAGTTGGTCATGACCAACTCATGGGCGTTACCAAAATATTGGTGTAGTAGCGTTGGATTGCATCTTGCCAAATGTTGCTTGGTCAATGGGTATGATATGTGGGGTCTATATATCATGGTCTTTTTTGCTTCTGAGTCTATGCCAACGAAATTTAATTTGGATGCACCATTTAACGGATATTAATAGGAACGGTAAATCTATCAAGCGACGCGGCGGAGCTCACCAGTGGCTGGGGCGGCGGCCAGTTCGACGGCGGTGACGGTCGCCTGGCGATATCGCCGCCGGGCGGGCGGTGGGGACCCCTTATGGCTATTAATCTTTGCTCCATGTATCATACCCGTAGCAACGCACGGGCACTTACCTAGTAGAGGACATAAAAAGAAGAAATGACCACCAATCATAAAAAGCCAGTCACAATATCAAGCAAGCGGGAACGAAGAACACACCAAAAGTAAAAAAGGGATTAGGCCAACAAGACTTGTCAAATCATATTTGTTGTGCCCGAACATTATGTAAAGCTTAAAATTGCACGTAGTTGTGATAATAATTCTACTTTCGTGGAGAATAATATATATATATTTATCTTGTATACGATGGTATATATAGGGACCTTAAGTGGAACAAGTAGAGGTTAATCAGTCATAAGCTCTTCACAAAAGAAGTTGCTAAACATGTACCGACAAGAAACAGTTTCCACTCTTAGCATTATGCCAAGCATTTGTACGTATAGGTGACCATTTTCATGCCAAGCTCAAGCAAAGGCCAGCCTGCTCCGGCCGCCTAACACCGTACCGGCGGCGTCCGGTCATCGCTGCAGCTGGACTCCGGGCTCTGCCCAGCTCTCTGCTGCGGCGCACGGGTGCTGGTGTAGCCGCTGCCACTGTTGTGGCTCATGCCCCAGCCTGTGTTTGCTGCCGTTGTCGAGCCGCCACCGGGCGCCACCGAGCCGGGCCGGCTCCGGGCGCCTGCTCTCGGAGCAGCCGCCGGAGCAGTGCGGGCCTTTGCACGCGCCGACTGCGTCGCCGCCATGTAGCCTGGGATCGCCGGTGGACGGACCGGGTAGAGGTCCCTCGTGGGGCTCTTCCGGGCGGCCTCCATCTCGACGGTGTTCTCCGAGACGCCGTCGGTGGCTGCCGCCGTCACATAGGACGTCTCGGCCGGTCCGTGCTGGTTGGCCGCCTGCGCGCCGGCGTGGCAGTGCTCCAGCCATTGCCAGCCGCCGCCGGGCTCATCCTTGGCTTCCAATTCATCAAGCTGCACGAATATGTAGTGTTATTATCTCGATTATTGTCGAGGCAAATCTACAAAATAATGAATTCATTGATGGATCGATCGGGAGTTCTAATAATTTGGAAGAAAAACTCGAAATGTTAACAATAGTATGTAACTGGACCTGCCCGTGATGCTGTAATCCGCCGTATGCGCAGGTAGGGAACCTCTCGCCCCAGGCAGCGGCCACCGCGTCGTCGTGCCGGCGGCGCGGCATGCCGTCGGCCTGAACGCCGGCGTCGTCGCAGGTTGCCTGCAGGGAATGGCTCGCGCTGCTGTGCCGTTGAGGAGCCTGATGGACCTGATGATGTACTGCCGGCGCCTCGTGGTCGTGCCCGAAGGAGAGCCTGGCTCGGTGCTGCTGCGGCTGCTGCCTGGGGACGAGGTCGTCAAGGCCGGGGCGGCGCCGCCTGGGGTTGGAGGTGAGGCGGCGGGCGCGGACGCGGGCCTGGGCGCGGACGAGCGCCTGCATGCAGCGCATGGTGAGGTGGACCTGGCGCCGCACCTGGTGGCCGCGCACCAGCGCCTGCAGCCGCACCAGCCCGCGCAGCGCGCGCCGGGCTCGCCTCGCCTGCGTGCAAATGCAGTTACCATCTGCTGTCCTGCTGGTTATATAGTGGTAAACACACGTAAAACTTGTATAGGAAACAGGTGTGTATGGAATCTATATTCTGCATCTCACCAACACTTGTTGAATGCTTACCAGGACACTGGCATTGTTCTAAGAGGAATTTTCTTGCTTAGGAAAAAGGAGGTTGATTGGTTATATCAGGGTGGCGCGGCAGCAATTTTTCCCCGATGGTGTGTATTCTTGTTTTTTTTGCTAGAAAAAAAAGTGCTTTGTAGAATGATGTTTAAAAGTCTTGAATCTTGGTGAATATAGCATAAATCTTTGACCCTTTTATGTGCATTTGTACAGCATTGATTCTTGGTAGCAAATTTAATAGTTACAGCTGATGGCAACTTGCTAAGAGAGCATATGGTACCAAATTTAATGGTTACAGCTGATGGAACTTTGGCGTGTCAAATAAATAGACTAGGGATGGAATGGATATACTAGACTTTAAGAGGCCTGATGTTCTGAATAGATCTCATATTTTAGTTTTACGCTAATTAAAATTCAGAAAAAGGATGCTCATATCGCTTAAGTTACAGTTATCTATTGAAACACTGCAAGGTACTCCAATGAGCCATGTATGAAGCTACTTTGATTAATTCATGGATGTGAGCTGTTTCAATTTTAACGATCTTCTATATGTAGAATTTATTTAGATTGCATCTTTGATCATAACACAGATTCGATGGTTGCTTAACAGTTTATGTTCGTTAGTAACAAGAGCAGCAATCAAGAGCGATTTAACTAGAAATCTATGTGTATTGTAAATACAAATCCATATTTGTAAATAGGTATAACTATCACTATGTTGTAATGTATATACAATGTGGATTCGAAGCATGATGCGCTTATATTTGTACCGGTCCTCTATCTGGATGCACATATTGTTAAAAACTCAGTGCTATCCTCATTTTTTTTGTTACAGGTTATCCTTTTTATCTGAGCTAAATCCACTAAATTTGTATGCAGCACCTGGTATTGTAGATCCTCTTTGATTCCATTTGAATATGCTGAAATTATTTGTTACAACTTATCTTTATTTTTGTCCAAATTATTAATTAAATTCATGAATAAAGTGCTAACTTTCATGGATTTTGGTGCGATCCTATAGCCGTCAAAATTAAATTTTTGTGTGGTCTATTAATCTTTGCTCCATGTATCATACCCGTAGCAACGCACGGGCACTTACCTAGTAGAGGACATAAAAAGAAGAAATGACCACCAATCATAATGAAGCCAGTCACAGTATCAAGCAAGCGGGAACGAAGAACACACCAAATGTAAAAAAGGCGTTAGGCCAACAAGACTTGTCAAATCATATTTGTTGTGCCCGAACATTATGTAAAGCTTAAAATTGCACGTAGTTGTGATAATAATTCTACTTTCGTGGAGAATAATATATATATATTTATCTTGTATACGATGGTATATATAGGGACCTTAAGTGGAACAAGTAGAGGTTAATCAGTCATAAGCTCTTCACAAAAGAAGTTGCTAAACATGTACCGACAAGAAACAGTTTCCACTCTTAGCATTATGCCAAGCATTTGTACGTATAGGTGACCATTTTCATGCCAAGCTCAAGCAAAGGCCAGCCTGCTCCGGCCGCCTAACACCGTACCGGCGGCGTCCGGTCATCGCTGCAGCTGGACTCCGGGCTCTGCCCAGCTCTCTGCTGCGGCGCACGGGTGCTGGTGTAGCCGCTGCCACTGTTGTGGCTCAATCCCCAGCCTACGTTTGCTGCTGATGTCGAGCCGCCACCGGGCGCCACCGAGCCGGGCCGGCTCCGGGCGCCTGCTCTCGGAGCAGCCGCCGGAGCAGTGCGGGCCTTTGCACGCGCCGACTGCGTCGCCGCCATGTAGCCCGGGATCGCCGGTGGACGGATCGGGTAGAGGTCCCTCGTGGGGCTCTTCCGGGTGGCCTCCATCTCGACGGTGTTCTCCGAGACGCCGTCGGTGGCTGCCGCCGTCACATAGGACGTCTCGGCCGGTCCGTGCTGGTTGGCCGCCTGCGCGCCGGCGTGGCAGTGCTCCAGCCATTGCCAGCCGCCGCCGGGCTCATCCTTGGCTTCCAATTCATCAAGCTGCACGAATATGTAGTGTTATTATCTCGATTATTGTCGAGGCAAATCTACAAAATAATGAATTCATTGATGGATCGATCGGGAGTTCTAATAATTTGGAAGAAAAACTCGAAATGTTAACAATAGTATGTAACTGGACCTGCCCGTGATGCTGTAATCCGCCGTATGCGCAGGTAGGGAACCTCTCGCCCCAGGCAGCGGCCACCGCGTCGTCGTGCCGGCGGCGCGGCATGCCGTCGGCCTGAACGCCGGCGTCGTCGCAGGTTGCCTGCAGGGAATGGCTCGCGCTGCTGTGCCGTTGAGGAGCCTGATGGACCTGATGATGTACTGCCGGCGCCTCGTGGTCGTGCCCGAAGGAGAGCCTGGCTCGGTGCTGCTGCGGCTGCTGCCTGGGGACGAGGTCGTCAAGGCCGGGGCGGCGCCGCCTGGGGTTGGAGGTGAGGCGGCGGGCGCGGACGCGGGCCTGGGCGCGGACGAGCGCCTGCATGCAGCGCATGGTGAGGTGGACCTGGCGCCGCACCTGGTGGCCGCGCACCAGCGCCTGCAGCCGCACCAGCCCGCGCAGCGCGCGCCGGGCTCGCCTCGCCTGCGTGCAAATGCAGTTACCATCTGCTGTCCTGCTGGTTATATAGTGGTAAACACACGTGTTCTTTGTGAATTGTAATACGGAGTTTGGAAATAAATTGATAGAACATGGTTATAAGTAGCGAACTGATTGTAGTGGGTTATAAGATTGCTCGCGGTGAAACCTGTCCACTGTGACTTGAGTTTTTGACTCAGCAATAGTAAAAAAGACCTTACATCACTTTTCATTTATGTCGATTGATAATACAACCGGATCTAATAATAACATTAGTCTCGGTTCTAACTTTTATGCGGATAGAAGACCCTTTTATTCCGGTTAGAAATACTCCCTCGGTCCATTTTTATATGCATATAAGGCCTCCTCCAACAATTCGAGATAGCACTAGCTCATAGCTACCGGATCTGAGCAGCGGCACAGTGTTTTGCAGCGGCTTGGAACGCGTGCGCAAGAGAGCGAACTGCCTCGGACTCTGAGCGAGACCGTCTCGCCGCAGAGCGACGGGCTCCTCATTTCAGCACTATTCACCGATTAAAAAACGCATGAGCCAGCGCAAGAGCCGACCGATGGAGGAGGCCTAAGTGAGCAGCACAGAGACCAAGGAGAAGTTAATCTCTCCTAGCCTGCAAAAGCTGATTGGTCATGTATTAAATAGGCTACGAGGACCAAATAGGCATGCCCAATCAGTCCAAGATGGAACAGACTACGATAACAAATACACATATCAATTTTAGACTTCTTTTCTCTTCTAATACGTCTATCAAAACTGGACGGAGGAAGTACCAACTGAGACCTAAGAGTTAATCCCAGTTGGTATTACCAATCCGGACTAAAGGCTTCAACACATTAGTCCCGACTCTTCGTCCCCGTTGCAAATCCGATACTAAAACCCCTATGCAACCGAGACAAATGGAGGTTTCTCAACTAGTGACACATTGACCAACAGAACCACCAAGCAGCCAACGGGCGCGGCACAACGGCTTGGCGTCCAGTGGGCCAAGAAGCAGGCGGCTGACCAGTTAGCGTGGATGATGAGGCCGGGTAGTGGACCCAGCGCTTGACTTATGTAACTCTCAGAGTCACAGTTGCACCTGTGACCTCTAAGGCTGATCGCAGTGGGGTACTGAAAAAAGGAACGGCAAACTTATACAGTTACGCAAGAGCTGCAGCGGCGAACCGCAAAGGCTACGGCACGCAAACCGAGGGACTGCCGAACACCACAGCAAGCGTCTCCACGTGCGTACGCAACGCCGCCCCAGTGGCAGTGGGCCCCGCGCGACCCAACGGCCTCGCCGCTCCCGCCTCGCCTGCGTCGCTGCTCGCTGCTCCGCCGCCGCGCCCGTGCTCGCGGCTCCTCCAGGCCGGCTGCCCGCCATGGCCCCCGCGCGTGGAGAGGGAGAGGGAGAGAGAGAGCCCGCCGGAGAGCTCGAGGCCGCCGCCGCCGCCGGAGATCCCGTGGAAGATCCGCCGCTCCTCCCAGCCATCTCCGTCCGTGGAGAGCGCCCTGCCGTGCCCGCTCGCGAGGAGCCCCGCCCACCGCCGTCCGGCGGAGGGAGGCAGAGGCCGCCGCTTGCCGCGCTGGTGGCCGCCCGCCGTGGGGAAGGCGAGGGGAGCGACGCGCTCGCCCGGCCGCGCCACCTGCCTGTCTCTTA
>OAMR01000507.1:303854-361421 GCA_900205405.1 Echinochloa crus-galli | reverse complement strand
ACCATGAACACAAGCTCTGTCTCTCCACCATGAACACAAGCTCTGTCTCTCCACCATGAACACAAGCTCTGTCTCTCCACCATGAACACAAGCTCTGTCTCTCCACCATGAACACAAGCTCTGTCTCTCCACCATGAACACAAGCTCTGTCTCTCCACCATGAACACAAGCTCTGTCTCTCCACCATGAACACAAGCTCTGTCTCTCCACCATGAACACAAGCTCTGTCTCTCCACCATGAACACAAGCTCTGTCTCTCCAATGAACACAAGCTCTCTCTCTCTCCACCATGAACACAAGCTCTCTCTCTCCATTTTGATTCACAAATTTCTCTATTTCTAAAGCATATAAACAATACAAGCTAATAAAGAACATAAGAGAATGAAAGAATGTACCTTATAGTGATCATTCCGTTGTTTCAATCGTTTCAGCTCTTGTCGTGCTTCCAGTGTATCTTTTGGCTTCCCATAAGTACCCAGGAAGCTTATCAAGTTCACGCAAAGATTCTTCGTCAGATGCATCACATCAATCGCGTTACGGACCTCTAAACGTTGCCAATAAGGTAGCTCCCAAAAGATAGACTTCTTCTTCCACATCGCGGCACGACCATCCTCGCCCGTCGGAGCAGCCTGGCTTCCGTCTCCCTTGCCAAACACCACGTGTAGGTCCTTCACCATATCAAATAGCTCTTCTCCACTCCGGTGTCTCGGCTTTGTATGGCGGTCAGCATTCCCGCCAAAATGCGCACATTTCTTTCGTAGCTCATGCTTCGCCGGAAGGAATCGACGGTGACCCATGTACACAACTTTACGACAATGTTTCAAATACATGCTTTCGGTTTCCTCTAAACAGTGAGTGCATGCTTTATATCCTTTGTTTGATTGTCCTGATAGGTTACTTAGTGCTGGCCAGTCGTTGATGCTTATGAAAAGCAGTGCTCGAATGTCAAACTGCTCCTGCTTGTCCTCATCCCACATGCTAACACCTTCATCCTTCCACAGCTGCAAAAGTTTGTCAACCAATGGTCTTAGGTACACATCAATGTCGTTGCCAGGTTGCTTTGGGCCTTCGATGAGCACTGGCATCATAATGAACTTCCGCTTCATGCAGAGCCAGGGGGGTAGGTTGTAGATACAAACAGTCACGGGCCAAGTGCTATGACTACTGCTCATTTCACCAAAAGGGTTCATGCGATCGGTACTTAAACCAAGCCTAACATTCCTCGCATCAGCATCAAACTCTGGGAATGCTCTGTCGATGTTCCTCCACTGGGATCCATCGGTGGGGTGTCTCAACATGCCATCCTGCTTACGTTCTTCTTTATGCCAGCGCATCAGTTTGGCATGGTCTTTGTTCCTGAACAAACGCTTCAGACGAGGTCGTCAAGGCCGGAGCGCCGCCGCCTGGCGACGTCGGGGTGGGAGGTGAGGCGGCGGGCGCGGACGCGGGCCTGGGCGCGGACGAGCGCCTGCATGCAGCGCATGGTGAGGTGGACCTGGCGCCGCACCTGGTGGCCGCGCACCAGCGCCTGCAGCCGCACCAGCCCGCGCAGCGCGCGCCGGGCTCGCCTCGCCTGCGTGCAAATGCAGTTACCATCTGCTGTCCTGCTGGTTATGTAGTGGTAAACACACGTGTTCTTTGTGAATTGTAATACGGAGTTTGGAAATAAATTGATAGAACATGGTTATAAGTAGCGAACTGATTGTAGTGGGTTATAAGATTGCTCGCGGTGAAACCTGTCCACTGTGACTTGAGTTTTTGACTCAGCAATAGTAAAAAAGACCTTACATCACTTTTCATTTATGTCGATTGATAATACAACCGGATCTAATAATAACATTAGTCTCGGTTCTAACTTTTATGCGGATAGAAGACCCTTTTATTCCGGTTAGAAATACTCCCTCGGTCCATTTTTATATGCATATAAGGCCTCCTCCAACAATTCGAGATAGCACTAGCTCATAGCTACCGGATCTGAGCAGCGGCACAGTGTTTTGCAGCGGCTTGGAACGCGTGCGCAAGAGAGCGAACTGCCTCGGACTCTGAGCGAGACCGTCTCGCCGCAGAGCGACGGGCTCCTCATTTCAGCACTATTCACCGATTAAAAAACGCATGAGCCAGCGCAAGAGCCGACCGATGGAGGAGGCCTAAGTGAGCAGCACAGAGACCAAGGAGAAGTTAATCTCTCCTAGCCTGCAAAAGCTGATTGGTCATGTATTAAATAGGCTACGAGGACCAAATAGGCATGCCCAATCAGTCCAAGATGGAACAGACTACGATAACAAATACACATATCAATTTTAGACTTCTTTTCTCTTCTAATACGTCTATCAAAACTGGACGGAGGAAGTACCAACTGAGACCTAAGAGTTAATCCCAGTTGGTATTACCAATCCGGACTAAAGGCTTCAACACATTAGTCCCGACTCTTCGTCCCCGTTGCAAATCCGATACTAAAACCCCTATGCAACCGAGACAAATGGAGGTTTCTCAACTAGTGACACATTGACCAACAGAACCACCAAGCAGCCAACGGGCGCGGCACAACGGCTTGGCGTCCAGTGGGCCAAGAAGCAGGCGGCTGACCAGTTAGCGTGGATGATGAGGCCGGGTAGTGGACCCAGCGCTTGACTTATGTAACTCTCAGAGTCACAGTTGCACCTGTGACCTCTAAGGCTGATCGCAGTGGGGTACTGAAAAAAGGAACGGCAAACTTATACAGTTACGCAAGAGCTGCAGCGGCGAACCGCAAAGGCTACGGCACGCAAACCGAGGGACTGCCGAACACCACAGCAAGCGTCTCCACGTGCGTACGCAACGCCGCCCCAGTGGCAGTGGGCCCCGCGCGACCCAACGGCCTCGCCGCTCCCGCCTCGCCTGCGTCGCTGCTCGCTGCTCTGGCCGCCGCGCCCTGCTCGCGGCTCCTCCAGGCCGGCTGCCCGCCATGGCCCCCGCGCGTGGAGAGGGAGAGGGAGAGAGAGAGCCCGCCGGAGAGCTCGAGGCCGCCGCCGCCGCCGGAGATCCCGTGGAAGATCCGCCGCTCCTCCCAGCCATCTCCGTCCGTGGAGAGCGCCCTGCCGTGCCCGCTCGCGAGGAGCCCCGCCCACCGCCGTCCGGCGGAGGGAGGCAGAGGCCGCCGCTTGCCGCGCTGGTGGCCGCCCGCCGTGGGGAAGGCGAGGGGAGCGACGCGCTCGCCCGGCCGCGCCACCTGCCATCCCGCTACCCGCCATGGGCCGCCACCGCGCCGGCGACGACAGCGGCGGAGGGAGGAGACATGGCACGGCGGAGGGGAGAGGAAGGGGTGGCGGCACGGACGGAGGGTAGGGGCGTTGTCGAGAGCGAGGGAGGAGAGGGCCGGCCGCCGAGCGCTCACCCGCTGGCCGCCACGAGGAGGCCGCCGTCGCCGCTCCGGCCGCTTGCCGACCCCGCTGCCGCTGACCGCCGTGGATCCCATCGCCCCGCTGCAGTGGAATAGGAGGAAGGGGAAGGCGGGGCCTGCAGACCACCCGCATCTCGATCCTGCACCCCTTCCTCCTCCCGGCCGTCTGCGCCACCGCGCTTGGCCGCCGTCGCCCGCGTTGGCCGTGGGCAGGGAAAGGGAGGGTGACGCACAGGCGGAGGTGGCTCGATCCGGCCGGCATGTGCAGGCCCGCGCTGGAGCTCCGTGGCGAGCGGCCGTAGGTGGGGAAGAGGAGTACGGGGCGAGCTGCCGGCGGTGGGGAAGAGTGAGAGGAAGAAGGGGATGCGACGGGAGAGGAGAGGGAAGGAGAGAGAGAAAGAGGGGGAGGGAGGAGAGTTAAAAAAATATATGACATGGGCCCTATAGGTTGGTAGTTGGTACAGAGGGTTGTAAATAGAGTATAACGAGTGCGGAAAACTGGTACTGTACTGTAAAATTGTGAAAGTGCATCTAGGCACTTAATTGTTTTGGTGATTTTGGATGACAACATGATTTGTAATTTAACTTGTTTGTTTAAGTATATGAGCAGGGTTTTATTCTAATGGATATTCATGTAATATGGATGTTGAAGAATATACGCTCATTATTGGTATAAATGACATGAGAGCAAACAAGGACATGATTATATGGTCTCAAGTGCATGAAAGCTTATGGACTGGGTGGGTACTTGTGAGGCTGCGGCAAATTCAACGGTTACTTTGAGGAGTACGGTGACATCTTTGGGTATGGACACGTTGGTTCGAGCTCACAGCCTCCACCACCACCTCCTCCGTCAGTTGGTGCTCCAGGGACTTACACGTATATGCCTACTTCAGAGGGTGACTTGTTTGGCTCCTCGTTTGGATTTGCACCCCCAGGACCGACCTATGGAGCCTCTACACTTTCGTCCATGTCATATGGCTATGCTGGCACTTCATCTTCGATGGCGGGAGTTCAGTTTTCGACAGCACCATCTCCATCTCCTGGAGACTTTGCTTCACAGGCGGCTGCTTCTATCTTCGGACCTCCTTCTGCTCCTAGTCATGGTATGCTTTGATCTTCCACATCTCACTCCATGTCTAGTACATCACTCTAGATTATCACTTGCACATTCAATTGAGTGAAGGTTTTCATTGGACTACTTCTTCGTCAGATGATCATAGCCCTACCTTCTAGTGGCGGAGACGTTTGGAGACATGATGGGAGTTCGACTACAAGCTTCTCCAGGCCCTTTATGGATGATTGATGACAAAGGGGGAGAAGAATGGATTAAAGCCTAGTTTCTAGTCTTGTAGTCGTTTATGAATTTGGATGTAATAAATTCATACTTTATCTATTTGTGGACTTGAGACATTGTAATGTGTGCTACTCTGTGTGTTGAACTTATTTATATTCTAAGTGACAATTTGTTAGTATGATTTGACATGTGTTGTTTGGTGCATTGTTGTCTCACATGTGCTGTCTGGGGCAAAACCGGTCTGACCGGTTTTCCAAACCGGTCTGACCGGTTTGGCCTGAGACAGCACATGTGCTTCTTTTTCTTTCTTGTATGGAATATATGTCATATGCATCACATGTTGTCATATTTTGTCACACACACCTGTTGCACATATTGGATGCTAAGATATAGGGGGAGCTCTCATTTTTATTGATTTTTTGTGCTTTTGGCATTATATTGAGGGGGAGCTCACCATATATCTCAATCATCTAGAGCTTATATCTCATATCTATTTGTAAGCTTTAATCATATTGTCATCAATCACCAAAAAGGGGGAGATTGAAAGTGCATCTAGGCACTTAATTGTTTTGGTGATTTTGGATGACAACATGATTAGTAATTTAACTTGTTTGCTTAAGTGTATGAGCAGGGGTTAGTGTGCTGTCAGGACCCAAACCGGTCTGACCGGTTTGGGAAACCGGTCTGACCGGTTTGGCCTCTGACAGCCCTAACGGCTAGTTTCCTTTGAAAACCGGTCTGACCGGTTTGGGAAACCGGTCTGACCGGTTTGGCCTCTGACAGCCCTAACGGCTAGTTTCCTTTGAAAACCGGTCTGACCGGTTTGGGAAACCGGTCTGACCGGTTTGGCCTCTGACAGCCCTAACGGCTAGTTTCCTTTGAAAACCGGTCTGACCGGTTTGGGAAACCGGTCTGACCGGTTTGGCCTCTGACAGCCCTAACGGCTAGTTTCCTTTGAAAACCGGTCTGACCGGTTTGGGAAACCGGTCTGACCGGTTTGGCCTCTGACAGCCCTAACGGCTAGTTTCCTTTGAAAACCGGTCTGACCGGTTTGGGAAACCGGTCTGACCGGTTTCCAACGGCTATAACGGCTAGTTTGGGAGTTTGGGGTATTTATACCCCTTGGCCCTCTCCTTTGAGGGCTGCTGGTTCCCTTGCCTTCCTTGCACGCCTAGAGCCTTCCCAAGCACCAGCAAGCTCTCCCCAAACCTCTCTTTGTGAGAGTTGATTGATTCTATCAATATCTTTGGATTTGGGTTGAGTGAGATCTTGTGAGTGAGCTAGAGAAAGCTTGCTAGAGCTAATTGCAACAGCAAAGAGTGAATCCATAGCTTGAGCACTTGTGGTGAAGCCTAGCAACTATTGAAGCATTTGTTACTCTTGGAGGTGAAGCCTCCTAGACGGCTAGGCGTCGCCGGTGAGCTACCGTGTTTGTGGTAAGCCATGGATCGTTTGTATAGGCCGGCCTTGCCTCCTTCGTGGAAAAGGGCCACAAGCTAGTGGAACCGAGGAAAGTGGCTTGGAGTGGATAAGCCCGCCTTTCGTAGGCCCTCAACGGAGAGTAGGATTCATCTTGTCTTTGTGGCATTGGTGAATCCGAACTTCGGGAAACAAATCCTTGTCTCTCTCATTTGGTTTGCCTCACAAGCTCACGGTCTGACCGGTTTGGGAAACCGGTCTGACCGGTTTGGGAAACCGGTCTGACCGGTTTGGGAAACCGGTCTGACCGGTTTGGGAAACCGGTCTGACCGGTTTGGGAAACCGGTCTGACCGGTTTGGGAAACCGGTCTGACCGGTTTGGGAAACCGGTCTGACCGGTTTGGGAAACCGGTCTGACCGGTTTGGGAAACCGGTCTGACCGGTTTGGGAAACCGGTATACCGGTTTTGGAAAACCGGTCTGACCGGTTTTGGTACTGACAGTGTGAAAAAGTTTGTAAATTGCAGATTCACCTATTCACCCCCCCCTCTAGGTGACATCAAGGTCCTTTCAAATTGTGATGCCTGAGATAGAATATTCTCTTTAAATGATGTGTTTGAAGTATGACGAGTGCGGATAGCCTAACACTGCCAAGAGGCCCAGGGCCACCTCAGTTGCCCAAACGTTTGAACTAAAATCCATGGAATTCTATTATAGAAGAGTGAAGTCTAGATTTCTAACATATCTCTGATTGCACACATTCAATGCATAGACCTCTTCTAGATATTGACACCACCATTATACCACACGTAACCTTTGTTCTAAATTATTATTCACCGTTAACTTCTCGTAATATTTGATCATTCATCTTATTAAAAGATATATAAATATTATTTATTTTGTTTTATGTAAGCATGGATTATTATTTTGTATTGGGACTAATTTTTTAAAACAATTAATAACAAAAGTCAATAATTAATAATAATTAGCTAAGGGAGAATATAATGAGAAAATATATTGAGCCATTACAACCACTATATCAGCTCATCCTCAAGTCCGGTTGTGATAAGCCTTCAAAACCAGTTATGATGAGGGATTCCGGAGTAGTGAAAGACACCGGTCCAGTGGTAAAGTATATTAAGCTAGGGAGATTAGTGGGCGAGGCTGATTTAGCCTTGGGGAGCAACTCAATACTCAATAGTCTACAGAGAGAGATTCTCAATATATCCTGGCGGAGAGATCTGATTGGACCTAAACTGGTAATGAAGGGGATGAATTTAAGTGGAGTTTGGATCCGACAAGTGTTTTCTATGTGAAAACACATTATCCGGCTATGATTTACCAAAATGTTCCGAACACAAATAAAAAATTATGGAAATCAAAACTTCCACTAAAGGTTAGAATTTTTTTATGGTTCCTAAAAGAGGAGTTATTCTCACTAAGGATAATCTGGCTAAACGAAATTGGAACGACAGTAAACAATGTGTCTTCTGTCATGAAAATGAGTCAATTCAGCATCTCTTTCTCGAGTGTAGATTCATACGTATGGTATGGGCTTCGGTCTATGCGGCATGGGGATTATCTAAGCCATCTAGTGTGTCTAATATGTTCAATGGTTGGCTGAATTTAGTTCCACAAAATTTTAAACCTCTGGTGTTTGTAGGCGCGGCAGCCTTATGTTGGGCAGTCTGGCGATGCAGAAATGCAGTGGTTTTTGATAACAAATCTCCAATTTTTTTGCAGGTTATCTTTACAACGTTGCATTGGCTCCGCACATGGTTTATCCTTCAACGGCCTTCGTCAGGGGACAGTCTTGTAGCGGCGTCGCAGTGCTTGGTCCAAGTGGCCAAGATTATTTTTGCCCGGGCATTTGGGTGGCAGTCTAGTTTTAGGATTGGCGGCTCTTAGGGTCCGGAGGTCGTGTAAAACTATTATTTTTGGCTGTGTGTCGTTTGGCAGAGGCCGGGATCTTTTTCAGACGGGTGTATCACCTCGATGTATCTAACTGAAAAATGAATAAAGTATCTCTTTTCAAAAAAAATAACGCTCTTGTATCTTGTGTCGTATCATACCATATTTAGTTGGGAAAAGTCTATTTTACACCCTTCAACTATCACAAAAGTCTGATTTTCAACTTTGAACTACAAAACCAGATAACAAAGGCCATCTAACTGACAAAACCGTGCAAATTTAGCCCTTTGGTGGTTTTGAAGGTGATTTTCTATTTTGTTAAAATTAAAAATATTCAATTAAACTAAAAAATCCATATGTAATTCATTTTAAGTAAAAAAACAAAATTGGTATCAAAAGTTTTCTAAAAATGTAACGTATCTGTGTCACTATATTTGTCCATTAATCGGATCCATTTTTTCATGTTCATAGTATTTGGTTGCTTATAGTTATGCCTATTATTTTTGAATAATTAAGATTCAAATATAGCAATAATAGATAGGTTACATTTTTAGAAAATTTTTGATACTGTTTTTATATTTTTTGATTTAAGATGAATTAGTTTTGATTTTTTATATCTAATTGTATTTTTCTTACAAAATACAAAACCACCTTCGAAACTACCCTAAAGGCTAAATTTGCATGGTTTTGATAGTTGGATGACCTTTGTTATCCGATTTTGTAGTTCAAAATTGAAAATCGGGCTTTTATGATAATTGAAGGTTGTAAAAAGAACCTTTTCCTATTTAGTTGACATATGCTACCTGTAATGCTAGTTCGATAAAGTCTTCAATTAGACATAAGCATAACCAATAACCCATTGATATGCCGTGCTAGTCCAAAGACCAACGCTTATAAAATATATCTTCATATTATCTATTATTATCTCCACACAATTTTTATGTATACAGATTATAATAAAGAAAGGAGAAATGAATATAAGAGAAGGGTAAAGGCTAAAAAAGTAGATTTCTCATCTATTATATCCTATTATAGGTCATCAAGATATCATGCCATCTGCATCTGCCGTGACAATGCAAGATGGCGAAATTCTAGGCATGCCGTGACCATCGCAATGGCGTTCTGACTTCTAACCACTACTCCACACACCCCCATCACAAACGGTTCAAAACGGCCAGAACCGTCTGTGATGTTCCGTTTGTGATGCCCCGGTCAACCGTTTGTGATGCCTCCATCACAAACGGTTCGTTTTCTCAACCGTTTGTAATTTCCTGTGTCCGAAATAAACCCCAAAAAATACGAAAACAATAGGGAAAAAATTATTTTCATTTGGGGAGGTCCCTGACCACCCAAGCCACGCCATTTTTTCGCACATAGTTCGCGCGCTCCGCGGCCGGCCGGGTTCGAACTCACGACCTCTCCTTCGCGCGTAGCCTCCTCTACCACTCCACCTGTCCGTCACCTGTGACTAGATAGCGTTCCGATTCCTATCATATTATACCAGACCGAGTTTAAATTGCTTATTTGAGGCCCTAAACGACTTCAAATCAAAAAATGTTGAACTACAAAGTTTCCTAACTTTTCGAAACCTACAACTTTCATGTTGACCGTTTTTTCATCCGAGGCCGTTTACGAAATTTGAATTTCAAATTTGAGAATATTCAAACTTAGATCTAGCAACTAAATGACTTCAAATGACAAAGTTGTCAACTACAAAGTTTCATGACTTGTCGAGATCTACAACTTTCATGTTGACCGTGTTTTCATCCGAGGTCGTTTGGAAAAACTCAAATTTCAAATTTTGAATACAAACATACTTTTCGTTAGTAAAACACTTTCAAATTAAAAAGTTATCAACTAAAAAGTTTCATGACTTCTGAAGATCTATAACTTTCATGTTGACCGTTTTTCCATACGATGTAGTGAGAGTAACATTGTTCAAATGACAGTTCATAAGCGTTTATTCTGTCAGTACATGAACAGCCACGACTTTTTAAAGCTGCACATTCATGGTCAAACAACAGCGACAGAAAAAATGACAGTATGATCACATATTGTGTTTCATGAAGTCAATGATGATTCTTTGTGCACAGGAGCCAAAGAGATTGCAAGCATTCAGCAAGGTACATATGCACAATGAACCCATGTTAATGCAATGATACGCAGCTCTGCTATGTATTCCAAAAAAACAATGAACCACAAAAATGCACATGAATATTCAACAAATTCAATTTTGCAAGTAAATCTCTGATTGGTATACACAATCTTTTGAGGGGCATCACAAACGGTTCTAATACGAACCGTTTGTGATGTTGCCGTTTGGGACATCACAAACGGTTCGTATTAGAACCGTTTGTGATGCCCCTCATCACAAACGGTTTTGGTAAAACCGTTTGTCATCTACACTTTATCGTTTCGGTGGCTCGAACTACACCTTTGCTAACAGTGTTAAGGTTTTAACTGTCTATGGTTACTGCACATAAAGCAAGGTTAACCTTATCTTTTAACAAAGCTAAAAAAAACTTATCTTATTAACTTCAGAAAAAAACAAGGAATGGTTCCTTAAAGTATGGCGAAAGTCTGCCTAACTAAAATGGGCGGCTAATTAGCTGAGATTACAAACAGATGTTAGGTCAAAAGTATAGGAAGAAATACTCTCGCTCGCAACACTTTAGGTGAGTAAGATTTTCGTTTTTTTATAAAGTACTCTATCAAGTACAAATTTTGCTCCTCTAACAAAGAAAAGGGATTCTAAAAAAACAAAGAAAAGGGATAATTCTTTCTTAAGCAGTTTGGCTCTACTAATTCAATAAGCAATTAATATATAATATAGGAGTATTTTTTTGAGGGTACTAATTCAATATATGAATGTTTGGCACAAAAGTCGAGGAACCCCACAGTAATTAAACATAATTATTCTTAAATGACGAATTGCGTTAGTAAGTAATATTTCTTGCCCATATCTATCTTCAAAATATGGTATTCTATAATATCCCACAGTAATTAAAATATGCAGATCCCTTGCTAATATGAGCTTTTAAATATTTGTCCTACATCCGGTCATTAAAACAGGACGTTTGAGACAAACAAATTAAACAAGCCTGAATCAAGATGCATAGTTTTTCCAATCAGAAAAAAGTCATTTTTTATTGACAAGTATAAATTAAAGGTAGTATAATGTTAAGTAGCAAAAAAAGGTAGTATAATGTGAGCATATATAACTCGCAAATTAAGAAAGCTGATAGTTTGTACAAAAATACGTACCAAGTATCCCCGGTAGAACGCCTGGATGCGCACAGCCGCTCGCTCCTCCCTGCCGCCCGTCCTCCCACGCGCGGCGGCGGTCCTCGCCACCCTTGACGCCACCGTTGTCATTGCTGCCATGCCGCGGTGGCCTCTCCTGGCGGCACCCGCCACCTCGTCGTGCTCCTGCCTCTCCCTCCAAACCACGGCGCCGCCGCCTCCCTCATTGGTGACCTCCGGCGACGTTTCGGCCGTCGGGAAGTGGTCCACGGAGACGATCTCCGCCGCCTCGCCGCCACCGTCGGCCGTGGTGCCATCCACATCACCTCCCCTCTGCTGATCCACGTGTATCAACGCAGTATGTATATACGAGATGGTGTCAAGAAAGAGAGCCACCGTTACGCTTATATGCAAGTGATGCGGAGTGTATGTACCTTCTTGGCGTGGCGCTGGTCCTTGGAGGGCTTGAAGACCTTCCGGACGGTGGCCAGCCACCCGGCGCCGGCGCCGGCGCCGGCGCCGCCGGGCTTCTTGCCCATGTACGTATACGTATCTGGAGTGTATGCTAACTGCTGAGGCAGCAGCTAGCTCGATTAATGCAGTATGGTCGTATGGAGGCGATCGAGTGGCTTTACGGGCAAGGGATCGGAGGTGAGGGCAAGTGACGGCAATAAGTGCAGCGCCGCGCGCCGGAGTGCCGTGAAGGTGCCGGTGGTGGGTCACGGGGGCCGCGCTGCATGGGATGGGAGTGCGAAAAGAGGAGATCAGTAGACCTTTGGACGTACGACGCCGCTGCTTTCCTTCTCCCAACATAACAAAAATGAGGGAAGGGGAAAAAAATATCCCCAGTTCTATCCGATAAACCGCCAGCATTATTGCCAACAACAGGTTCATTGAAAGAGAAGAGAGCGCAAGAACGAATCAGATCTCTTCGTATGATTTTGCACAGAGGATACAATAATTAAAGATTTCACTGTAGGTCCATGAACTTTTTTCGAGATCTCATCTAAGTCCACAAACTAAAAAAGCGGTCATCTAGGTCTATAAACTTTTTCCGAGATCTCGTCTAGGTCCGCAAACTAAATAAACGGTCATTTAGATCCATGAATTTTTAAAAGTGGTAGGTCCATGAACTTTTAAAAAGCGGTCGTCAAAATCAGGCTCGTCGCCACCGCCTTGGACCTAGACGACAGCTTTTTAAAAGTTCATGAACCTAAATGACCATTTATTTAGTTTGCGGACCTAGATGAGACCTCAGAAAAGTTGATGAATCTAGATGATTGTTTTTTTAGTTTGTGGACCTAGATGAGATCTTAGAAAAAGTTTATGGATCTACAGTGAAATTCACTCATAATTAAGTGTAGGAGTCAATTGTGAAAGTACTTTTAGGACGGCAGATATTCCTTGTGTCAAAGTCAACCGAGAAGCCAAAAGTAAATGGTTTTGCTAACGGGAGCATGATTTTCATGACCATGCAAGAAAAACTTATGCCCTCTTATGCTTTGTTTGCCAACTTAGGAAAAATTAATGTTCTTTTAGTAAAATTGTTGCCCAGCCACGAGCCCACGAGTTGATATGCCCATAAAATCCTTCATAGAATTAGGAAGCCCCCTTTCTCCTCGGTCCACAGAGAAAAAATGTAGGATCCAATTTCCTGCTCTTTTGAAAAGTATACGCAACCTTTCCGTTGAGAGTGAAATGTAAATGCAATGGAATGAATGATTCAATTGAAAGAGGAGTAATGTTTTGCCGTTATGCACCTATGTGTATAATGTATAGAGAATGCGCATGCTCTAGTTGCAACCGGTCTTGTCATACAGTTGCAACTGGTTCATGCCCAGTTGCAATTAGATTGGGCTCAGTTGTAATAATTAGGTCGTATAAGTTGCAACTGGGTCAGATTCTGCTGCAACTTGATCAAATCTATTGGAACTAGTATCGTCAATCTACAGTCGATCATGTGTCATAACCACAATTAGTCTAGTGTTATGGTTGCAACTGCAAGTGTTTGTGTATTTGGTTATAAATCGAACAGTATGGTCCTGCAACAGGTTCACACCCAGTTGCAACCAGGTGCGACCCGATTGCAATTGGGTTGGGTCTAGTTGCAACTGGATCAGATCCGCTGCAATCAGTTCCGTCAACTTGCAATCGACTCGGTGTCATAGCTGTAATTACAATCAGTTCCGTCAACCTATATATATACACAAACTACACCATGTTGCATTTTAGCCTCGATTTGTATATATATAATTATATGTGGACGAGTTTTATCTACCATCACTTGTAGCTACCATCATCATTAATACTATCATGTGTATGTTCACATACTCATTTATCAGTTTGAGTATGTTCGTATACTAATTCTAAGATATTCCAAAGCGAATTGCACGAAAAAAATTCAGAAGCAACCCTATTTTTTAAATTTATTATGATTATACCATTATATTAGTATATAAAAATTAGTATGTCCACGTACTCAAAGTATGCTTACATACTCAACCTACATATCACCTAGATAGTCTAGTATCATCATATACTACATGTACATACTCTTCGTTGGATCATACACGTCTTCTAACATGAGATACACAGGTGAAGGTAGCTACATGCGCATGTAGAAAGGATTTTTCCTATATATATGTGTGTTAAAGATCTGGGGAATTGATTGTGTAGGTCACATAGCCTGTGGTTTCTATCTCTCCCTCTATTTGTTTTGCTCCCCCTCCCCCTTCCCTTATCCGATTACATGCTTGGACCAGTGTCATTGACTTGATTCTTTCTTAGGTTCAAGCTGTTCTTTGATTTTGTGCTTGTTTGCTTCATTTCTTGTTGGTGATTTTCTTTGTTCTCCCCCATTTTGAATGTTGCATATATGCTTGGGTTTGTATCTTTAGCAGACCAAGATGGTAATATATTTTGTTGCTTGCTAAGCCAAAGTCATATATTGTTTTCTGAACCATATTTTTCGTATTTGCGTTGTAGTCAAAGAGTAGCTGTGGGGGAGGCGAGAAAAACATTTTTGTCTAAGAGCACAGTTCCTATCTGAATCATCAGGTGAAGAACATTTGTTTCATTTTGTGTTTCCTTTATTTCAGTTTCTTTATCGTGCCAATTTTTTTAAGTTGATATCGTCCATATGTCTAGCTTTTCATTAATCTCCTTGCAGGGAACTTGGTACTGCATTTTTTTGGGGGCCGTAAAATATGCTGGTTGTTTGTCTTTTTTTTTGCACTTCTTTTGATATGCTGGTAACATGCACATATGTCGATTTCTGTAATTCCTTGCTATCTAAAATATGATCATATACTACATGTACATACTCTTCGTTGGGTCATATACGTCTTTTAATATGAGATACACGGGTGAAGGTAGCTACCAGCGATGGTAGAAAGAAATTTTCCATTATATATAAGTCATATATGTGTATACTATATATGTTTGATAATGCATATATATTATAAAGATGTACACCCATGGAAATAAAAATATGTATACACATACCAATAAAATACGCATGAAAATAAAAAATGAAAAGGAAAGAAAAATGGGAAAAAATAAAAACACTTTAATACCAGCTGGTACCACTTATCACCGCGCTCCCGTATGAACGCGCGGTTTAGTACCGACCGGTGCTAAACTGGCCTTTTAGTACCGGGCAGCATGCACGGTACTAAATGACCGTACTTTAGTTCTGGTCAGCCAGCACGGTCAGGAAACTGATATTAACCACGTTTCCTGACCGGTTCTCACAAGCAAATTACCAGCAGTTTATGATCCCGCTTTGCCTAGGTCTTGTTTAGTTCCAAAGTTTGGTATGCTAATCTTGACATTTTATCATTAATGCGCCAATGTAGCATTTCGTTTGTATTTCTGAATAATTGTTCAAACATTGATTAATCATACTCAAAATATTCGTCTCGCTAAGTACAACAAAACTGTGTAATTAGTTTTTGATTTTATATACCTTTAGTACTCCATGTATGTGCCGACATTTTGATGTGATGAGAATCTTCTTTTTATATAATGAAATTTGAGGGTAAAATTTAAGAACTAAACAAAACAAGGCCTAGTACAACCTGACACCAGAATGACCATATTATTATGAATCAAGTATGCGCCGCCAGTTTTTGGCTACTGTTCTCTACCGTTGACATCATCATCCAAGCCATGTTAAATCCGGTATCTTTCTTTTCCAGCAAATAATTTCTTTTTAGAAATTCACTAACCCTTTTCGTATTGTCGGCCCACTTATTACTCTACAGCATAGCTGACTCTTTTAAACCCTTGCCACCTTGTTTAGCACCTATGTTTCTTGTTGTAAATCTGTTTTAGGGTTTCTTGTGCTCACGTGATCACAATATCCATCCATGTCATTTAGTATGTTTTTAAAATCGTTTCTTTCGTTTGGTGAACTGTTCTTAGTTGTATTTGTTTGTTTGTATAGTTGCATACTTGTGATCGATGATTAATGCGAGTAGAACGAATGCGGTACAAGACATTTCCGAGAAGAAGACTTTATCAAGACTCTGAGCAGCTATTATCTGGAAAAAGATAAGTGTATTATGTTCACAAAATGTCCTAATAATTATTAATTTCACCATCCATGCTTGTGTTTTATTTGATGGGCCCTAATTAAGGATATGCCTAACCACCACAATGATCATCCCTAAACCCTGTTTTTTTATATTTTTGATGGGTAGCGATGCTAGTTGCTTTAATTGGGTTATGGTTGGAATAATTAATATTCATTATAATGATGAACTTTATTATTCCTGGATATGCTTAGATCATTATGCTTAATTGGAACATGGAGAACCACCTAGGGAAACAGTGCAACCATGAGTATTGTATGGCTCTAGTCTTAGCTGATTAGTTAGAAGATTTCTTTCACTGTTGTGTTGCCTTAAGCACCGCCTTACCTAACTCTAGGCTAATTCTTAAAGCAGTGTGCCAATAAGCTTGAAATAGAATTAATCAAGACCTAACCTTGTTGCTATTTGCCTTAATATTCTCTTGATAACTTTGGCGAATAGAGCACTCAAATTTTTGTACAAGATACACCAGCAACTTCTCCAAGCTCTAGAACCCGTGAAATGGTCAAGTGAAGGGGTATTTATAGCCCCAACCAATGAAATTAGCTGTTGCTAACAGTTGTAACATTTTTGTGTAACACCGACTGATTCGGTGCTGCACATAAGGGACACCGAATCAATCGGTCAAGGGATATCGAATCAATCGGTCAGTGCCACCTCATTTAGCCTTTGAGCTTCTCACTGGGCCCAGACACCGACATATTTGGTGCTACCCTCTCATTTCACACCGTATAGATTGGTGTACATTCCTTAGCCGTTGTCTTGTTCCAACACCGGCCGATTCGCTGCTACTCACAACCCTGACCGCGATTGAATCCGTTAATTATATCGGTCTTTCTAGAGATGAACTTCAAGGCCATCAACACCCACTGATTCGGTGCCGATTGAATCGGTGTCCTTTGAAAACTCTTCTTCTCTAGGTGCACCCACACCGATTGATTCGATGTCCTTCTTCCAAATGCGTTGATGCTACGGTTCACTCCCGCAAAGCACACATGACACCGACTGATTCAGTGAGTTAAAATTCCTACATCGAATAAATCGGTGTAATGAGTCGGTGTGTAATATTCTTCTGATTCTCTGCGAGTCTTTGTTCCAGTTCATTTTTTTTGACCGTGCCATCATTTGGAATTCCATATACCATGATTTGGAATTCTAAAATATTTCTAAGTCATTGCATTTGGATGGCCTGAAATTAAGCTTTGAGATCTATAAAACCTACGATTATCCATCTAGACAAACTCATTATTTCCAATACTCATGTTATCACTGAATCACCAAAATCACATATAATGTCCTAGAGCCATTTTTCTTACAGCAAGGCCATTTTTTTTCCTTAACCATTTCAGTTGAAGTAAACATTGAAGCGTGGCAGCTTTATTTGCAGATAGAGGACACATCACGCAGGACATGCATGAATTTTTTCAGTATCATAAAATAACCATACAGAACACGTAAAGTTACTAACATATAACTGTAATTCTGAGCATTTTTTTATTCTCTGTAATTTGTGAAGTATGCATAGCCTGGTTGTTTTGACAGAAGCTTGCTTTTGGAATTAATGCAATATACACGGCTTCAAAGTATTGTTTGCAGATTCAGTCACCCTTAGTTGCAAGGATGTAACGACTCAAGTACGTTGGTTTCACTTCTTTCGTGCAAGAAGCCGGCGCCGAAATTCCCCAAGAGCCCAGATAGGGAACAGGTTGCGGAAGTTGCCGTAATTGAAGTATAGGGAACTGTTGAAGCTCCCAACGTGTTCCTGCAATCAAAGTACAGGTACCAGCAAGTAAGTGGAGTTGAACCATCATGTCTAACTAGAACATATGTATGTCAAGGTGTGGCAGGACGGCAAGCGTCAATTGTAAAAAAAATAAACAAATACATTCTGGGATCGTTATATGCATCCATGCAAAAGTTATATGGCCAAAAGTGAATTCTCCTTCATGATCGAATGCTGAATGCATAAACTTGATGATATGGAATGAAATTTTGGAATATATCACTTGTAAGTATACATCATAGGGATGGTTGAAATTTTGGTAGACTTTTTCTTAATGGAGATATAAAAAATTATATATTAGCTTTGTCACTTAAAATATCTTTATCAGTTTATAACTTCGTTAGGAGATTTATATAAATTACAAAAGGAAAGGTCCAGTTTATATAACTTGGAAACCATATAAAAACAATAATGAGAAATAATATTTAGCTGAAGAGAAGGAAACAACCAAATTGTAATGCTAACTGATAATTCTTCAATAAGCCAAAAATAAATAGGAATTACTTGCTGGGGGAAGTCGCCTGACTCTAGTTGCATATTGATCAATTCTTTTGCAGCATGATATAGATGTGTTGGATCTCGTTCCACCTGTATAGCATGCCCATAATATGAATAGTAAGCTGTCATCGTAGCGGTTTTATAAATAATGTATTTGTGACGATTTTAGTGTGCAAAATATATACCTGTCCACCATAAATTAAAGCCAACATTGCCCAAGCAGTGTTTACTGCATGAGGACCACTAGCCTCCACATACGACTGACAAGTATTAAAGTGGAAGCCATGATAAAATTCATTAGGATTTGAAGAATCAATATTTCCTTCAAAATAAGCATGGCTGAGATATATTCTCCCAATATCAAATATTGCATAAGGTTATTCTGGGCAGTTATGATGCAGATAAGGAATCATCCAATAAGTTTTTGACCTAAGTCAGCAAGGGAAGTCCCTATCTATTTTTTTTTATAATTTTTATTCCAAAACCAGTTAATTCGCTCCCACATGGAGTCGAACCTGGGTCTGCAGGGTGTTACTCAGGTGCTTTAACCACTAGGTTAGAGGCTAAGTTGGCAGATTTTAAATTAAAGGATTTATATAACAAAACATGCTCAATTATTTTTTGCTTTCAAATTTTCAGTAGAAAATATATATTATGTTAGCCTAAACCCTCTCCGCTGATCCTTGATCACAGCCCTCGAACACTCACTCACACACTGCGTTGGAGGTGGAAGAAGAGTGAGCAGAACACAGCACTAAGGGTACGCGTGATGAGACAACTGAATAGGTCAGGGGAACCGGGCAGTAAGCATCAGTTCTTTTTTTTAAATTCAAAACCAAATCAGGATGCTTCCTACGAGCTCAGGCACTGCGGCGCCGAAGTGAATCGTGGGCAGCGCTGGTGGAGCCACTGGCGGTGCACCCACAAACTTCTTCAGAAGCCCCACATGGAACACGTCATGGAGGCGTGTGCGAGGCGGCAGCTCGAGGCGATAGGCAACCTCATTGATAATCTCGGTGACGCGGTACGACCCGTAGTAGCGAGGCTTGAGCTTCCCCGTGGTCGACACTTGAAGGGACGCGGCCGGCCGTTGGCGAAGACGAAGCCAGACCCAGTCACCCACGGCGTAGTGTACCTCGTGATGTTGCCGATCGTAGTAGGCCTTGTACACCGCTTGCGCCTGTTGGAGACGGTAGCGAACGTCGGCCAGCAGCTCGTCCCGCTCCTCCATGCCCTTGGCCACGGCCGCGACCCTTGTCTCTCCTGCCTCATACGACCGGATCGTCGGGGGGTCACGACCGTAGACGATCTTGAAGGGAGTGTCTTTGAGCGCCGTTTGGAAGGCCGTGTTGTAGATGTACTCGGCCCAGGGAAGCCACCGCAGCCACTGGCGAGGACGGTCGCCACAAAATGGCGTCCCATAGGTATGGCCTCCAATGCTTGATGGCAAGCACGAGCCCGATGAGTTCTCGCTCGTAGGCGGCGAGTGAAGCATGGCGAGGCGCGGTCGGCCGGCTGAAGAACGCCGCGGGTGCTGCTCCTGGAGTAGAACGGCGCCGAACCCAAATGTGGACGCGTCGCATTCGACGATGAAGGGCTGCGCGAAGTCCGGCAGTGCTAGGACTGGCGCCGTCGTGACCGCCGTCTTGAGTGCTTGGAACGCCGCCTCCGCCTCAGCCGTCCAAGAGAACCCATCCTTTTTGAGGAGACGCGGTAGTGGGGCGGCGATGGTGCCAAACTCCCGCACGAATTTGCGGTAGTAACCCGCCAGCCCCAAGAAGCCACGCACCGTAGGTGCCGAGCGAGGTTGCGGCCACTCCGCGACAGCCTGCACCTTCGACGGGTCCATGGCCACGCCCTCAGCTGAGATGACATGGCCCAGGTACGAGATGGACTCGACGCCAAAGGCGCATTTGGATTGCTTGACGAAGAGCTGGTGCTGGCGCAAAACATCGAACACGGCGCACACGTGACGGAGGTGCTCGGCCCACGACTCGCTGTAGATGAGTATGTCGTTGAAGAAAATGAGGATGAAGCGGTGCAGGAACGGACGGAGGACGTCGTTCATGAGCGACTGGAACGTCGCCGGCACATTGCAGAGGCCGAACGGCATCACCAGGAACTCGTAGAGGCCGTCATGGGCCTGGAAGGCCGTCTTGTCCACATCATCAGCGCGCATCCGCACTTGGTGATACCCGGAGCGGAGGTCGAGCTTGGTGAAGCAGCGCGCGTCGGAGCTCGTCGAGGAGTTCGTCGACCACCGGGATCGGGAACGCGTCCTTGACGGTGATGGCGTTCAGTGCGCGGTAGTCCATGCAGAACCTCCAGGAGCCATCCGGCTTGCGGACGAGGAGCACCGGCGAGTTGAACGCCGACGAGATGCGGCGAATGATGCCCTGGGCGAGCATGGTGGCGCACTGACGTTCGAGCTCGTCCTTGTGCGCGGCGGGGTAGCGGTAGGGCCGGACGGCGACCGTCGGAGAGTTCGGGAGCAGGGTGATGCGGTGTTCGCGGCCACGGATCGGGGGCATGCCGCTGGGCTCGGTGAAGATGTCGGCGAATTCCGCGATGATGGCCTGGAGGAGATCGTGGCCGGTACACGCCTTGAGCGCTAGTCCGGGAGGCCCAGCCACGCTGCGCCAGCACACCGAGTGGTCGCCACGCCGGAACGCCATGGTGAGGGTGCCGAAATCCCATAGGATCGGCCCCAACGTCTTGAGCCACTGGGTCCCGAACACGACGCCGTAGCCCGCCAGCGGAAGAGCAAAGAACTGGCTGGCAAACACCTCCTGATCGATGGTGAAGGCGATGTCGCCGTACACGCCAAGGCACGGAACGCGTTCGCCGTTCGAGACCGTGACGTGGAGCTTGTTGAAGCCGGGCTGGGGCAAGGAGGCGCGGCCGATCGCGGCCTCGGCGATGAAGTTGTGGGTGTAGCCGGAGTCGATGAAAGCCAGCATGGACGCGTCGCCCAGCGTAATGTGCATCTGCATTGTTTCGCTGGTGCGGACGCCCGCGATGGCATGGAGGGAGATCTGCGGCTCGACTGCCGCGGCATCATCCGCAGCCCCATCGGCGCCGTCGTCGTCGTCGTCCATCGTGAGGTCGAGGAGGAAGATGCGCTGGCAGACCCGGTTGTGGCCGCGGCCGAACTTCTCGTTGCAGTTGAACGGCAAGGGCGTTGATCCCCAAGACTGCCGGTCCTCGACTACGTAGCTCGTACTCTCGGGCGATAGGAGCGCTGGGGTTTTTGCCCAACTGCTCAATGGTGAACGGGAGAGAGACAGAGAGAGGGAGATTAGGGAATGGTAATTCTTGACTGATTCTCCAAGTCTCGATTACATCCAAAGATATAGGCACACGGCCTGCTAACTGAAAGGAAAACAACTCCTCAATCTACTCCTAAAAGCTGGCTGCTGTTGGGCGCCATCGCCGGCTTCTGTTGGGCGTGCTCGGATGCCCCACATGATAATACGACCGTTACCATGAACAGTTGATTGCCATTCAACAGCCAAGATGAACTCAAAACAATAGAGAAATAAGATACTAGTGCAAAATTATTTTCTCAACCAGTGGTTTGAATTTATCCAGTCTTCCTAGAGGCAAAAACATGGTATTGGTTGTTCAAAACAAAAGACTCAAAATTAAACACCTAGAATTCAATCCAGTAGGTGGCTGTCTGGCAGATTAATATGTTGCTAAGAGATAATATCATGCATCTAAAGTTAAAAAATATAGAAATATACCAAACCCTGACCAAACCATCCACATATGGTAATAGTTGTAGTTAAATAATGAAAAATTACAGTTACCTCAGTTTCGCTAGAAAGATAAGTTTCACCCCATCCACCTGTACGTAGCTGCTTTGACAACAGAAAGCTGCATGCTTTCCTGATGGAGGAACTATTTTCGTAAGTTTTTCCAGCAGCAACTAATCCCTTTACAGCAAAGAATGTTCCGTAAGTAAAACATACACCCCAACTGCCAAACCTGTTAGATCATAAATAATCTAATTATTTGTTTCATAATTTAAAAGTATGAACAATTTGCAGATAACAAACAAGATGATTTCAGAGACCAGGAGCCATCATTTCGTTGTTCCTTTTCAATAAACTTGGATGTGCTTTTAATGCAATTTTCTATCTCTTCTTTGCGGTACCCTGGATCCAGCTCCCTGAACATAACCAGAGCTTGGAGCACTGAAGATGTGCATTCAACAGATCTATCAGTTCGTTAAAGAGAATAAATCAGGTCTCATGTATAAAAAGAATAATTGGAATGAAATGTAGACTATTTCATTTCTTACGGATAGTCGACAACAATGTTGATAAAGCTTTCTGAAGGGTTGAGAACCTATTGCCAACAAATTCCAAGTTACTAGATAATAGCATTTGGGTAATTACGAAAAAAGTTGCACAAACACAACCGTGCAAAAAATTTACACAAAAGTTCATTTTGCAGTTTATATATGTCTGCCTAAACAAATAATTTGTAATATAATCAACTTGGAGTGGGCTATCTGTCTTATTTATGACAAAACCTAGAAGATTATATATGAGATCTAGAAAGAGAGTAGTAATTTTCCAATTTCTAAATGCTTCAATGAGGTATTTAGGAAAGGTTCGAATTCTCTATTCCACTGAATTCGAACATGGAAGTTACACAACTTGTTTTCCAGGAAAAAAACAGTTTAAATGACTTACCTCCAACAAAGGTGTAGTTCTTTTACGCTCATATGTAGAAAAGGTGCCATCATCGTTCTTCAATAAACAAAAAGACATCCCAATGACTTATCATGTAAATCATTAAATTGTTTGTCAAAGAATTATCTAAAGAGAAAACAACACTTTCGGTAAATTCGTAAATATATAAAAACAAGCAATTGAGTTGTATAGCAGGCAACGCAGCAGCAATTGTTTTTTTTTTTTACTTTGGCGCTTGGATACTACTGTATGATTGGTGATGGAAGAGTCCTTGAGACCCCTCAAGAAGTAGTGGTGAGCAACATGAGGCCGGGGCCTGTACCCCTGGCATCGAGGCGGCGCCGTGCTTCCGCACGATGTCGAGTAGATGCAAACGGAACGTTGGAGCATAGGAGGCAAGGAATCAACAACTGAGTTGATCTTGCATAAAAAGTGATAACAATATTCGGCTAGTACTTACAGCCTCCTACATCCACCTACTAACAAACTCCTAAACAACCTAGACCCTTATCCCTTTCACAAGCTAACACGCCAAAGCAAATAAAATCTAAACCAACTCTGAACCCAATCACTTAGCCACGCTGACGCTTGGTACGGCGCTGATACTGCATGCCGGTCATAACAGGCGATGAAGCAGCATGGTCCGTCGTTACTTGTACATCAGAAGAATCATCAATATACTTACTCCTTGGGATTTATTCAGTATCATGTGTCCATTGTTTAATAATCTTTGTACTTATCTATTTTTGCTTGTGAGTTTTGTCATGTTGAACTAGTGAAAGGGATATCTCCATAATCAATCAAAGCAAGAATGACAAAATAGTCCCCGCTCGGACAAAAGTTTTCCCCTGCCATCATACGATACAATATCTCCCTTTTCAATGCTCAAACCACCTTGCAGACAGGCTTAAATTATTGTGTGTTAAAGCTATCCCTTTCCAACAAGCGATTGTTTGAGTTAAGTGTTATGTGTGTGCGTGGGTGTGAGTCCATCTAGGACTCTTTCTTCTCCTCTTAATACAATGATAAGCAGCTCTCCTGTGTGTTCAAGAAAAAAAAACACACAGGGGCGGAGCCAGCAAATGAAGTCACCGGTGTCAGTTCCTTTAAGGACCAATGTCAGCTTCATGGATCAGTAGTATATAACACTGATTTGCCATTGGTTTGCAAAAAAACCATCGATGTCAGCTGACACCAATGAATACACGTAGCTCCGCCCCTAAAACATAGCACTAAATTGAAAATATGTAATAAATTAATATGGCAGTATCAATATTATTTGACAACACCACATTTAGTCCACAAGATGTTCAGCAGGCCACGAATAATATGGAAGAATTTTATCTGGTTTGGGAAGAATGATTTTAGAATTTTCCAACTAATTGGCACACTTCACAAATTTAACATCGAATTTGCACCCCTTTCTGAATTTGCCACTGCATGTGGAAATTTCTCCAGTATGTGATATTTGCTCTCTTTTTAAGTTTTCTTTTATTTCCATTTTTTCTTTTCAGATGGCAGGATGGTTTAATCCTTGCACAGTGATTCACCAAATGGAATTGAGTTGGCGCCCACAATGGGGTGGCATTTGTGGATGAAAGATTCTCAATTTAAAATTTTAAAATACAGATATTGACTCGGTTAAAACCGTTTGAACCAGATTACGTCAACAGTTCATAAATCTATAAGAACATGACAAATGGTCTAAAGCAGAGTCATACCACATAAGAAAGAATGCAATCCACAGCATTGTACAAACTTTCGCCTTTTATGGGATCCCCAACAAGACCTGGAGAGATCTTTGATAACAATAACAGTGCCTAAAAAATGAAGAAAATTTGAATGCGCACTAGTGTCATATTACAAATGTTTGCATAAGGGAACTCAAAAAAATTCCATATAATCAGGAATAATGGTAAACCTGCATATTTGCATGCACTTGTAAATTTGTTTGAGAAAAAGCAAAGACAATATATACAGTATAAAGAAGGTAAATCAAGACCAGCAGCGTTTGTTATGCGTGTGTGTATTTGTCTAGTGCACAAGTCTTATTTATCCAACAGTAATTTATGCATGGGTTGAAATCATTGGTGCACACAACTGAATATTTTATAATGGCAACAGACCTTGAGTATGAATCCTAGCAGACAGAATTAACTAAATAATTGCAGCTGACTCCTATTTCCACGTTTGAGGGTTGTGTCGAAGTATAAGTTAATAGTATGCAAACCGTAACACTACTTTTTGACTGATAATGGCTGAAAGAGTACTATGTTGTAATGCCGTAGTATATCACTCATACTTTCAAAAGGGAAGAGGATAATCAAGGTTTTTAGTAACTGAGAAATAACAGAACTACCTTGACTGCTTCAGCAGTACAATCAGATACATTCCACCCATTATCTGCTGTTGAAAGTGTCCATGAACCTTTTGATCTATGGCGGTAGTAAGCTTCATAGTCAGGATGGTTTTCACGGATCTATATCAAGATATGCATATCAAGATTTGCTTTGCAAACATCGATTAATTTACAATATATAAGAATATATGATGGGTAACTTGGACCTGTGAACTTTTAATGAATTCATGAGCTTTATGGAGTGTTGGAGCAAACTCATTAACAAGATCTGTCGAGCAATAGGCTTGGACAATGAAAGCAGTCTCCCATGTTGGACAACCATCATACACCTATTATAAAGAGAATTTATACAATAATTATTAAGTCTTAACAAAACAGAACAGGTTGCTTCTGCAGAAATAGAACGTATATGTAAGTGGCCATCGGACACAATCTTTCCTGCAAATCAATGTGATTGGGAATAGACATGGACATTTAAAGATTAAGCACAATGGACCACCCAATTAGGATTTTGTGTAAATAAAAGTTACAGTACTACTGTCCAAGCATCCAATAGACTTGTGAACATTTTGGTAACATGCTATTAAGAATGGTAATGTTCAACTTTGTTGTCCTATGGTAGTAGTCATTGTATGATCTTTTTTCTGATCAATATGAAGGATTCTTAATTGTCCAATTGAAATATGGCTATAAATAGAATAGGTGTAAGGCTTTGTGATTTGTGTAGATATTAATACCGGCATCATTTATGACATTTGTCGCTGCAGAAACATGCTTTTGAAATCATAAAGGCCCCACTGCTGTTTTGGTCTTTGAAAAGATGGTGCTTGGGGTTGAAACAGGGGATTAAACAATGGAGCCATGAATAGGGAGCATTGAAGCAAAGGTACGAATTTGCTTGTAGCTAGGTTCGTATTGATAAATTCGTAAACAGAAGGGAATCTAATATTTGTAGCCGAAGCTTTTTCAATTACACTTATAAGTCAATTTCAACAGTGAGAAAATGCGACTAGTACAATTTCTGCACAACGCGTGACAGGATATTACCTGTGCCTTCATTCCATCTTCCGCAAGCCATAAAAAATCATATATCCTTGGAAGATGCTGCTTGAATGCATCTGAATTTGGATTTTCTGCCCAACAACAAATTATATCTAGTGCCTACAAGCAAAGAGTTGAGATAGTATAAAATAGTATAAGTATTCTTGTCCAAATCGTTTCACTAATTCGCAAGAATTTATTCTCTTTTGACCCTTTAAACTTTGAAAAAGTCCACCTGAGAATGTCTAATGTTTCTATAGTAAATTAACCAAATTACATTTAGCCATTACAGATATATTTGGTAGAACTCCAAATTTTTAAGAACCAATGCATCATTCTGTAAGCTAATCAAGAAATTCAAATAGATGATATGGTCAGGGTGATGGAATGAGCTGAGCCACAAAATTGATGCTTGATATTATACTACTTATCGAACTGGCCAATACAGCATTTGTCTGGGTTCAAACAAAAAGTTTTGCATAAAAAATGAAGATCAATTGGGGAGAGCACCAAAATTTTTCTCATATAGTAGCAAAAGTAGGCCACTTAGCCTTTTGTAAGATCATCGCTCAGATCACTCTCCAGTATTTTATGAATAATATTACCTTGTTTACCGGACATACACAGATGTATTTACTAATTTCATCTTCATAGTAGATATGCTTCATGATGTTTTTCAATGCTATATCTCTTAACTTGTTTATTGGCCAGAGATTCAGCATTGGCTCCACGACTTTATTAAGGCAAGTCCATACAAGATTTTGTGCCATTGTCCGTGGGTAGATAAGGTCCACCTGCGTGGACAGAAACAGAAATAACAGAGAATCAGGCAGTTGAAATTGTATGAATCAAACTTTTGTTCCTAAACATACTATAGAAGTCACTATATAATCTAGCTTCTTGTATGTAATCATGACACTGAAGCTAACATATGAACATAATACATAATCCCTCACCCAAAAATGATATGGATTTAACATTTTTATGACCAAAACGATAAACACTTTATGGTGTATAAATATGAAGATCCTTTTCGAGTGCTGATATGCTGCAGCTAGTGTCTTCTAATTAACATTTTTGAGTGTTGATATTGTTCAAACCAATAGATAGTTTGCTTTCACTGATTTAAGATCGCACAGTTTATCTAATATGTTATGCTTGAATGACTAAAAGTTGTATGTGGAACTAACAAAAACATAATAAAAACGAACCTTGGCACAAGTATCACGAGCTTTCTTCCAATCAACCTCATTGTATGGTACACTATAGAGCTCATCTCTCAATGCCAATATGGTTGGTGTAATTGGTCCAACAAACTTCTTACCAAAGAGATAAGCCATAGGCAGATAGATCATACGGGTAAAGACCCAATATCGTCCTGTAGTAGGGAAGGTCTACTTTTAATAAGCAAAATAGAGGATTATGAGAGCAAGAAATATAAAATGTTCACAATGTCAGAAAATGAGACAGACTATTTACAATGGCACATTTTATTCTGTTAGCAATTAGGTATAATGGTGTCTGAGAATGAGAAAGCGTATTGATAATTAGATAGTACGCCAAAAGTGAATTATAAAGGGAAGCCCTCACTACTCTCTTCCACCGCCTAGTCCTAGCCATCGGAATCCAGGCCACTGCCGCCCCTCTCTTCCTTTTCTATCAATTCCCCCAAATCTCTACGATTTCTCTTCAAAACCTTCTGTATGAGGCTGGACATTACATAGAACAAAGCTTCAACGACAATTATTCTTGTTAGTAATCCATGTGTAATCATAGTTAATTCTGGTTAGTACATGTCAGTCTACCTTTCCTTAGGCAGTAGGTTTCCTTGTTCAGTAAGCTTACTTGGTCAGGAAGTTCCTGGGTCAGTAAGTCTAGCAGGCTGTCTATGACAAGTACTAGTGGTCAAATTGAGTTTTGATGCCCAACAGCAGTAGTGTAGGCCGGTTTGCAAACTGGCTTGGTCATTGTACCTATATGCAATCTAAAGGAGCAAGCATGTGATCAAGAAAACACTACTGTGTGCTTCCTTGACCTCCCTGTTTCACCTACTGCTCATCCTATAGCTGCTTCTACTCCAAAATATGGTACCAGAGCCTAGGTTCTGATCTACGGCCTCAGATCCGTCCGGGAATGGGCCAAGCCGCAGCCCCTTACGGCAGCAATATTGCCGCCATTCCCCTACCGGCGCCGAGACGGACTAGAAGTGGTCGTCCAACGCATGGTGAAGGAAGTGGCTAGCACATCGTTCCACCAGCTGACACGTAGCAACTATGAGGATTGGAGCCTCCTCATGAAGCTGAAGCTGGAGGCCCGTGGCCTCTGGGATGCGGTCAAGCATGGCGACACCGATCGCCAGGAGGATCGGAGGGCATTGGACTCCATTCTGTTTGGCGTGCCTGCGGAGATGATCCGCACCTTGGTGGAGAAGAAGACGTCCAAGGAGGCATGGGAGGCGATTCGCTGGATCCACGACGACGCCGACCTCACCTGCATGTCCACCCTCCAGCGATTCGCAGGGAGTGGGAGCTGCTCTCCTTCCGCGACGGCGAGCAGGTGGATGACTTCACGCTCCGCCTCTCCGACCTGATGAGTTCGCTAAACATCCACGTCGACACCATCGACGATCAACGTGCCGTTGAGAAGCTGCTGCGCGTTGTCCCCAAGAAGTACTCACAGATCACGTTATCGATCGAGACTCTGCTTGACACGGCGGAGCTCACGATCGAGGAGGTGACCGGGCGGCTGAAGGCGGTCGATGATCGAGACAATACGCCCCACCATTGGCCCTAGAGCAGCCACTTGTGTCCGATGGCAAGCTTTACTTCACCAAGGAGCATTGGCTTGCATGGATGAAGCAGAGGCACAACGGCGAGGTAAGCTCCAAGCCTCCGAGGTCGGTGGCGGTGGAAAACACCGTTCCCGTGGTGCGCGCAAGAAGCAGACTTGTGCGCCCAACACGAAGGATGGCGGCAACGACGATGACAAGGATAGGTGGCTCAATTGTGGCCGCCTTGGGCATTGGGCAAAGGATTGCCGCAAGCCCAAGAAGGCACAGGCTCACCTCACCCAAGCAGATGACGACGAGGAGGAGCCTATGCTCCTCATGGCGCATGCATGCATGCTCTCGGTGGCGCTGAAGAGGGTGCACCTCAAAGAGCCGCATGCGCAAGCGTTCCACGGCGCCACTGACGACGACGTTGAGCATCTTGATGGGTGGTACCTTGACACAGGGGGCACCAATCACATGACGGGCCACGAGGAAGTCTTCTCCGACCTCGATCGGTTTGTGGTTGGCTCCGTCAAGTTCGGCGATGGCTCGGTTGTGAGCATCCAAGGTCGAGGATTTGTTGTCTTCACCGGCAAGCTTGGCATCCACAAGGTCCTCACCAGCGTCTTCTGCATTCCACGGCTCCACAATAGCTTCGTGAGCCTCGGGCAGCTAGATGAAAACGACGCCAAGATCCACATCGACGATGGTGTACTCCGCATATGGTATCAACGGCGGCGGCTGTTCAGCAAGGTACGACGCGGCGCTAACCGTCTGTATGTACTGCACCTCTACGTCATGCGTCATATTTGCCTCGCTACTCGTCATGACGATGACGCTTGGCAGTGGCACGATCGATTTGGCCACATCTCCTTCGACGCGTTGCGGCGCATGTCGCGGCACAAGATGGTACGTGGGTTGCCGGAGCTCGAGCACGTTGACCAGACGTCTGCATCACCACGAAGCATCCGCGCACGCCCTTCCCCAAGCAGACGGATTTCTGAGCAGAAGGATGCCTCGACCTCTTCCACGGCGATGTCTGCGGCCCAATCACGCTCGTTGCACCAAGTAGACGCTGCTACTTCCTGTTGCTGGTCGATGATTGCACCCACTACATGTGGGTAGTCCTAGCTGGGAAAGGAGATGCGGCGGCCTCAATTCGTTGCATTCAGGCGGGCGACAGAGGTAGAGTGCGGCAGGAAGCTGCATGTTATCCGCACCGAGAATGGGCGCAAATTTACCTCCGATGAGTTCACACGCCACTACGAGGAGCACGGCGTGCAGCGCCACTTCACGGCGCCATACAGCCCGCAGCAAAATGGCATTGTTGAGCGGCGGAACCAAACAGTGATGGCAATGGCGCGTGCATTGTTGACGCAAAGGAGGCTGCCATCGGAGTTTTGGGGGGAGGCAGTCACAATAAAGTGTACCTACTGAACCGCGCTCCCACCAAGAGCCTGAATGGCATGATGCCGTTTGAGGCACGGCCTGGCAGGAAGCCCGCCGTGCAGCACCTTCGGACCTTTGGGTGTGTGGTGTACGTCAATGATGTACAACCACAGTTCCGCAAGCTCGACGACCTCAACTACGCCATGATCTTCATCGGCTATGACGAGTGCGTCAAAGGATAACGCGCTTACGATCCCCTGAACGAGATCATGCACGTGACGCGCGACACCATGATCGACGAAGAGGCGAGCTGGGATTGGGAGGCCAGTGGCGCTGCACCACCTTGAGGCAACTTCATCATCACCACAGTCGAACAGGCCATCTCGCTGGCGCCAGTTGCAGCAGCAGGGGAGCGGGATCCCGTGTTTCGACACCACAAGTGGTCACGCTGCACACTATGCATCCCCTGCTCCATTGACACCACCTTCCGGCCTTGCCGCCAGCATCGCCCGTTTTCTATGTCGCCGCAGCCCAACGACGACGAACGGGTGGATGCGTCCCACGATGACACACCGTTGCGCTACACTGCATCAACAATGTCATCGGGGATGCTCCAATCCGGGGTCAGAAAGCCCATGAGCTTGGCGATAGATCACTCCGCCTCGTGTGTGTGAAGGAGAGCTAAGCTCCTTCGCTGAGGCGGAGCATGATGCAGCACGGCGTGCAGCCATGAAGGAGGAGATGGATGCTGTCGAGCGGAATGGCACATGGGAACTCGTGGACCTACCACGTGGCCATCGTCCAATTGGGTTGTGTTGGGTCTTCAAGCTAAAGAAGAACGAGATCGGCGACATTGTCAAGCACAAGGCGTGCCTCGTTGCCAAGGGATATGCGCAGCGGCCTGGGATTGGCTTCGACGAAGTCTTTGCCCCCGTCGCACGTATGGAGCCCGTGTGGCTTCTCATTGCACTAGCCACCCATGAGGGGTGGCCTATCCATAACATGGACATAAAGTCAGCGTTTCTCAATGGAGTGTTGGAGGAGGTCTACCTGATGCAGCCATCAGGGTTCATTGTTGATGGGTAGGAAGGCAAGGTACTACGCCTGAAGAAGGCCATCTATGGGCTATGTCAAGCCCTGCGCGCATGGAACACGCGCCTCGACGCCACGCTGAAGAACCTTCGGTTCGAGCAGAGCGCCCATGAGCATGTTGTCTACGGATGCAGCCATGGTGGAGCACGGCTACTCATCGGCGTCTACATCGATGATCTAGTGATTACCAGATCCAATGCTGCCGAGATCCAACCGCTTCAAGGATGAGATGAAAGCTTAGTTCCTCGTGAGCGATCCTTGGCTCCTCTCCTTCTACTTACGGATCGAGGTGCGCCAGAACGCTAGAGGAATCACGTTGAGCCAAAAGAGCTATGCGGCGCGGATCCTCGACATCACCGGGATGAGGGTTTGCAATCCCTTACCAACACCGATGGAGGAACGGCTCAAGTTGAGCCATGAAAGCACGTCGGAGGAGATTGATGCCACGGCGTACCGCCAAATCATTAGGAGTCTGTAGTACCTCATCCACATGCGGTCGGATCTCAGTCGCTTCATGGAGCGCCCAACCACGGAGCACATGGGCGCGGTGTAGCGTCTGCTACGCTACATCGCCGGCACAATTGACTTTGGTCTTGTCTACCCTCGCGGCTCAAGGGAGGCCAAATTTGTTAGCTACACGGATAGCGACCTCGCCGGTGGCATTGACACATGCAAGAGTACCTCTGGTGTTCCCTTCTTCCTCGGTGCTAGCCTGATCAGCTGGCAATCGACAAAGCAGCAGATCGTTGCTTTGTCTTCTTGTGAGGCAGAGTACGCTGCCGCAACCACGGCGGCAAGCCAAGCCATCTGGCTAGCACAGTTGCTGCGCGATCTCACAGGAAAGAAAGCCGCCACCGTAAGCTAAAGATGGACAACATGTCCGCGCTGGCACTCAGCAAGAACCCGGTCTTCCATGAGCGGAGCAAGCATATCGACGCCCGATATCACTTCATCCATGAGTGCCTCAAGAATGGGAGCATCTGTGCTGACCCAAAGACCAACTCGCAGACATCCTAACAAAGGCACTATAGCGAGTACCTTCCATGAGCTCAGTGCAAGGATGGGATGGTCAATATCCAAGATGTACACAAGGATTAGGGGGAGAAGTTAGTAGTAAACCATGTGTCATCATAGTTAATTCTGGTTAGTATATGTCAGTCCTACCTTTCCTTAGGCAGTAAGTTTCCTTGTTTATTTAGTAAGCTTACTTGGTCAGGACGTTTCTTGGTCAGTAAGTCTAGCAGGCTGGGTCGGTTTGCAAACTGAGTTGGTTTGTACTATATATATGTACCTATATATATACTGTAAAGATCCAAAAACTTTCAGGAGTTGATAGACCCACAAATCATTGAAATATTACCCCTCCTACGACCCGACCTGTCAGGCTCTTTTTTTTCGTCAAGCCACGCTTGACGAAACTGTTAGAGTATAGATGGTTAGGATAATCCCGTAATGCTTATGCACTCAGGGGAGGTGCCTTGTTCTCTCATATATACCGCCCTAGGGGCTCATTGCAATACAACCATTCGACCACTGTCATACGCATCCTACCTTGCTTACATGGTATCACGAGTTAGGGTTTCGACCTAGGCTCAAGGCTTCCGCCGCCGCCGCGCCGCCCCCGGGGAGATCGACCTCCGCGGGGGCAGCGCCCTCATAGGATGTGTCGCGGATCCCTCTGATCCGCGCCGCCGTCGCCGTCAACCAGGAGTAGAAGGGCGCACCTCCTCTCGCCGCCATGGCAGCGTCGTTCGTCAGCGTCGCCATGGACCCGCCTTGGGCCGCCGCCGCCCCCGCGTCGTCGTCCCTGGCACCGCTCGGCTTCCCCACTCCTCCTACGCCTCCGGCCAGCCTCCCCCCATCCACGCCGCCACCGCGCGCATACGCCGCCGCCGCGGGGGGAGGAGCCCCTCCCACAACTGCCGCATCTGGCGTACGCGGCTGGAGGGGAAGCGTCGGACTCGCTGTCGGGCGGACGGGCTGAGCACCGCCGGTCGTCATCGCCGCCGGGCCGCTGCGTCGTGGGCTCCGGCCCCGTCGCCCTCCCTCGTCAGTTCTCCTTCGTCAAGGATTCGCCGCCACCCTCGGAGTCGCTACGCGCACCCGAGCTTGTACTCGGAGGTCTCCCCATCTGCTGCTGTGTTTTTCTTAGGTTTTTCCCGATTTGCTATCGGGTTTGCGTCTCCCGCCGTTCATCGCCGACACTCGTGAAGGACGAGGTCGTTGCTGCACCTTCTCAGGCTGCAGCGATGACGCTCGTGATCGAGCCTCTACCGTCGGTGCAGCCGCCTTCGCGGTGGCGGTGCCCGCATCGCCCGGAAGACCACTCGACGCCCCGGTTGACCGCACCGGCACCTCCGACCGGCCACTCGGCGCCTCTCCGGCGCCCGCCCTGCCGTTCGTCGCCGTTCATCGTCGACACTCCCGAAGGACGAGGCGTTGCTGCGCCTTCTCAGGCTGCAGCGACGACGCTCGTGATCGAGCCTCTACCGCTGGTGCCGCCGCCTTCGCGGTGGCGGTGCCCGCATCGCCTGGAAGACCACTCGACGCCCCGGTTGACCGCACCGGCACCTCCGACCGGCCCCTCGGCGCCCCCTGGCGCCGCCCGTCGGCGACTCAGCGCCACCAGCGGACGCGGAACCTCCGACAGGCCACTCGGCGCCCCCCCGGCGCCACCCGTCGGCGACTCAGTGCCACTCGACGCCTCCGACCGGCCACTCGGTGCCCCCCCGACGCCGCCCGTCGGCGACTCAGTGCCTCAACCCCGCGTCTTCTGTCGACCATCCTAGGGCCACAAGCTTCACGCCGCAAACTCGCAGACACCGGCCGATGTGCTGACCGACGACAGTAAACCGCGCTCTTAAGCTGCGCCATCGTCACCGCCATCCTGTCGCACCGTCCTGCTAAACCTGCCTGGCAAGAAGCTGCGCCCTCCACTTCAGGCTTCGACCATGACCACCTCAACTTCGGCTACCTCGGCACTAAGGGGCTATCATCTGCATGAGTCTCCAGTCAAAGCATTCGCACCAGCGTTCCGGGGGATACGTGTCCATTGTTCTTCAGTCTGACCGTTCGTTTTGCTACAGCTACGACTGCGGGGGGATGTTAGAGTATAGATGGTTAGGATAATCCCGTACTGCTTATGCACTCACGGGAGGTGCATTGTACTCTCATATATACCGCCCTAGGGGCTCATTGCAATACAACCATTCGACCACGGTCATACGCATCCTACCTTGCTTACAGAAACAGTTCGTGAAAAAAAACACGCTTGTGTAGAATCATCGAATTCGTAACCAATACGGTCTTTGGCCAACTATCTGTTATAGAATCTTATTTTCAATTGAACGTGCGTATCGAACGTGTGTTCTAGCTAGTGCAATCTAAAGGAGCAAGCCTATGATGAAGAAAACACTACTATGTGCTTCCTTGACGTACCTTGTTTCACCTACTGCTCATCCTATAGCTCCTTCTACTCCAACAATTATCATGAGATAAGAGACAAATACCTGGATGTATTGGAAGAAAATGAGGGACAAGCCATAATTCAGGAATTATAGGATTGTTTCCAGACCAATCATACAAACCTATCATCTTCAATTGAAAAGATGATGACCATGAATTAGTCACTTCCAAATCAACAAATTATAATTTACATACAAACATAAGTACAACTGGCATTCTAGGCATCCTGTTTTCAGTAAGACATTTTATGAGAAGTCCCCTTCTAAGAAACCAATAAATGCTAAAAGTGCAAATGTGCAATGGTAATTTAATTAAATATGTTTAATAGTACTTGCAAAAAGAATGATAACTAAGATAGCTGTGGAATTTCGTTTACATTAATTCACAATATCATAGATAACACAAAATTTGGGTAACGCGGCACAGAAGCCCATCGTGTCAAACTTTGGCCACATTATACCCTAATTCAAGTTACCTTTTTCTACAAACTGGAAGTTGAAGGTACTCTTGCATGATAATTAATTGATAACAATAAGGTAAAGTATATATCCAATATCAATGGTTTAAAAAAAACTTTAGATTTTTTTTACTGATAGTCACATGCTACTATGCTAGAACACATACATCGGTGTACCTAAACAGGCATTTCATACTTTGTATGTTACCTACTATTTCATCAAACCTGCTGTCAGAATATTTTTTAATAAAGTAGTGCATGGTACCTATGGAAAAAAGTTATATATGGAACCCAGACAACATGGAAACCCAGTGTCTTTTACATGCATATGTAACAAATATTTCATTTCTTTTTACTAGATGGCATACCGAGAGCCAGATCTTCCCCCATTGTGGTATTGCAGCTGCGCTTCCATGAGATAAAATCCACTCACGTCCTTTGCTCAATGCATCATGTGTGCTCTCCTCACCAAGAAGTCTTAAGGTAACATAGTTTAAGCAGGAACCAAACATGGTGCTCGGTCCCACCACTTGTTTACCCCAACCGCCATCTCCATTCTACAAGGATCAGATTACATAAAAACTTTTTCTTATAATATGCCACCTCTAGGAAAGTAATTCACAGCTGATCAAATGACATTACTAGAAAGTAGCTGGAATGCCATCTACATGCCTGTTGGTTATAAATATAGCGACATATCTCACGTTGATGTTCTTTTGATAGAACAGTATTGAGTGATCCAGTGATATATAGAGCAAATACCTGCAAGAATATAGAATGCTCATAATGTTGTGTGTGTTCTACCAAGTACAAAAGTATTACCGTCACTGTTTATTGGACCTTGTAAACCATGATATTAAAAATTTATTTAGATGGGATTTACCATAAGCTAATCAATAATGCTAAAATGTAGGACAACATCAAACATAAATCATCTGATATAAATGTTGTCTATGATAATTAAGTTGGACAAGCAGGTCAATTGATGGTGTCAATTCAAATAAAATGCGTACCAAGAGAGGCATAATGAACAAAATGCCACTGAAATCTACAGGCCAGTGCCCATCTTCTGCTTGCAGGCTAGAATGTTGAGCGAGGGCTCGCCTCAATGTGGTTAGTATGATCTCTTCTGTAACTTGTACATTATCTGCAAGCTTGGCGGGTGGAGGATCCACCTGAAGATGTTTTTGTTTTGCATACTGCAATAGTGTATAGTTCAGTGTAAGAATTTTATGGCAAATTCAATAAATATTTAAATCAAGTGCACAAAATATACTGCATAAACATAGGAAAACAAACTAATATCTTTATAACCTTGAGCTACTAATATGCCACGCTGACAGTCATTACTTTAATAATGATTTTTGCCTCTAGTAATGTGTGGGCAATTGAAGCAGAATATGTAGGCTATAAAAAGGTAAGCAACAGAATATCTTCTGTTATTTTAAGGGGAGAGTTTTGAGGGCATATGCTATATGGGATGACCCTGCTGGCAAGGAATCGACCTAGCCACCTAGCGATTCTTACCGCAATTCGCAAGCTATCTCTTCATGCAGTTCAAGCTCTTCAAGGTTGGAGTCTTTCCATACCAACAAAATTTCCTAAAGAAAACCCCAAACTACCACCTATTTCAGAGGAAGCAGCATTTCTGCTATAAGAGTTAAAAAAAATGTAACTGCTAAGGATTTCAGCTGAAACTCGTACGAAAAAGAAATCCTCGCTGGGTAAGTTTTTTAATCAACCTCTGAGCGTAGCAAACTCCTGATAGCATCCCATGATTGAAAGGTTGCAGTGAAAAATTGTCTATCGTTCAAAACAGAATCTCATACTAGTTTCACAATTTCACTTTGTCTTCCTACTAACAACCATCATTAATTTCTGCGTGTACACGATTAGCCTCGCCCGGCAAAAATATAAAGGAAACAGACAACCATAGCTGCAGATCCAGCACCGAAAATCATAGTCCACTTCGTGTAATTATTCGTTCATATTCACTGTTTGCGCAAGGGTCCTAGCTTCGCTCACATTAGGAGCAAACAGGGTAGGAAGAACCAACTACTCACGGAATCATAGCAAGTGGCGGCGTCTTCTCCGCATCGGAAAGGCGTCGCGACCAACCTGAAGGCTCCATGGCGCGGATGGCGACCAAGAGGAACCCGCCTGGCGCCGGGTGCCGGCGGCGGCGCTGGTGTGTGCGGCACTGCGGCAGGGAGAAACACGAGTGAAACGACAGCGGCTGCGGCCTGCTGTTGTGTAAACTACATGGGCTTTGTTTGGTCGCTCACGCTTCGTACTGGGCCTCTCTTGGTTCTTTTTTGAAATTCATTTTTGAACTGTAAGTTTGGAGCAAATCAATTTCACCGGTCATCCTAAACTGGTCCTAGATTTTCATCCACAACTGCAAACTTTCAAAATTTGTATTCAGAACACGTACTTATCTTGATTTTCAGATAGGTCCAAACCAGTCGATATCATGACTCATGGGGTGTGTTTATATCCAAGTCACATCGGACGCTGTAGCACACATTGTAGCACTTTTCGTTTGCTTGCTAGACTCAAAAGATTCTTCTCGTCGTGTACATCAAAATTATACAATTATTTTTTTTATTTACGTAATTTAATGCTCCATGCACGGGTCATTTGCTATATTTAATATTTTGATGTGATGTCGATGTGACGGAAAGTTTGAGAAGTTTGGTGAAACTAAACATACACATAAGTGCCTGTATGGGCGTGCCATTATGGCGCCCCATGGTTTGACCAAGTTTAGAGTTTTCTTTATTTTCAAAAATATATAAATCTGTGTCAATATCGTCATGAGTGCCTGTATGGACGTGCCATTATGGCGCCGCATGTGTTGAAGAAATAATCCAAATAATTCCTTATAACTTATGAGGAATATCCTAAAATTTAGAAACATATTTTAGAAACTCCAAATAAGCCAAAAAGGTAAAAAAAATACGAATGCAAATTATATAACTACAATATAAATAAATAAAATACACAGTGCCTTGGGGTGTAGTTTAAAAAGTTAATAATTGTCGATGTTACGCAGGTGCCACAAAAGCCATGTCACATAGGCAGCCAGAGTGCTTATAGGTCGATTTAGATCCCGTTCGTATTCATTTAGTCTCAAGACCAAATTTTAGTACAGGGCTAACTTTAGTCCTAACCTGTTTAGATAAAGGGACTAAAATATATTAAACGCACTGTAAAAAGAAAAATTAAATTGCCCCATTGGAGAGAGAAGAGCGGCGGCGCACGAGTGGGGATTAAATTGCCTCTATTTGGCCCCTTTAGTCCCATTTAGCTATCCCAAGTGCCTAACGGCCTAACCATTTAGTTCTGTTTAGTCATGTGTTTGGCTCTTCTTACTCCTAATAACCGCGTCCGCACCCTCCATCGCTCCACCAATCCCTCCCCTCCGCTGCGATCCTCCATCAAACCCCCGCCCCGCCGCCTCCGCAGAAACTCCTTCCCCGACGCCCCCTCCGCAGTCCGCCAAACCCTACCCACGCCGCATGCCGTCCCCTCCAGCTCGCACCCGCGCCGTCCTCTCTGCCGGCTCCCAGCCTCGCCGCTCCTGCTCCACGCAGATCCAAGCAGCGGCGGTTCCGACGAGCCCTCACCCTATTCTTCATCGTCCCGGTGGCGGCAGATGGCTTCCGGCGGCGGACGGCCCTCCCTCTAACTCCCCCTCCGCGCGCGCCTCCCTGCTCCCTCCACACCGTCCCTCCCTCAATCTCTCCTCCGCGCCGCCGGAAGTCCTGTTACTCCGCTACTTCGATCTGCAGGTACTCGAATTGCTGGGAATTTGTGGATGGATGGTGTGAACATGGCCGTTTTTTTCTCATTCCTTATTTATGTTGATCTGCACAGGCTACGCCATGGCCGGCCGCTTAAGGCGATGATCTGGGCCTTCTCGATGACTTGCCAGATCGTTCTTATTTTATTTGTGCTTCATTTAAGATTACTTCTAAGATCAATCTGCTTTTGTGTTTATGATTTTTTTACCCACTGTTTGTTCCAATGTGAAGGTGTGGAGGACCAATGAACAACGCTGTGTTTATTCATTTTTTTATCCACCGTTCATTCCCATGTGAAGCTGTGAAGCACCAATGGACAAAAGCGAGGAGCATACTTCTATAGTATATCTGGTCCGCATTTTATAGTTTTCCATATAAGCAACTCTAATATTCCTTTGCTATTCTCACAGCCTATTCAGAAATATAATGCGGCTTGGACCTGCCTGGCCAGATTCTCACTTGCAGGTGTGTTCATAAATCATAATGCTATTTTATCAAACATGGTCAGGAGATACTGAATTTATAGTTGGGTTATTTGCATGAATAATCACTGCTCTGTTTCAAAATCACATGTATTAAAATGAACAAAACACTGTAGAAGTATATCCTATGGTGAACCATATTTACAATATTACTCCCTTCTCCCATGATGATGTTATATCTTTGTTCAGTTCACGAATTGTTCTGTTATTGTGTTGTTCTGTAGGTTTCCTACTGATTATATCAGTCTCTAACATGGTTTTGACGTTTTCTTTGGAAAATATCTCTATCAAATGGATATCATTCTAGGAAAGAAGTAGCCATTGGTCATTGTAGGAATATAACTACAATTATGCTCTCAGCAAATAATTTTCTAGAATCCTGGATTTCTTGGGGCTGTGGGGAATGTAGTGTGATTTGAAGCTTTCTCAGTTTGCTATTGTTTGGGTGCTCTGGACAAATCGAAACAATTCTGTATTGGGGAAAATAAAATATGTTGAAATCACGTTTAAAATTGATGTTTTTTATGCAGATGTGAGGTGTCATGCGATAAGGTGATCACAAGCTGTAGGAGGATCAGAGAGACCAAGTAGCAGTTTGGACGAACTTTTTTCAGGAAGAGTGACATAAGGTGGCTGTGGAAGAGATATGATTCATTCATGATGCGCCTTAGTTGCAGTAGTTTCATAGTGCCAGTACGTGCTCTTAGTTTCTTCTTTATTAGTTGCTTACACTATATATAAATTAATAGTCATAGCATATGCAGCAGAATTAACCATGATTTTGTAGCCCATCATCCATGCTGCGAAAAATAAAAGTACGAACTTTCATGGACTTCGGTGCGATCCTATCGCCATCAAAATTGAATTTTTCGTGTGATCTATTTATTTTTTTATTCATGTACCATTCCCGTAGCAACGCACGGGCACTTACCTAGTGAGGGATTAAATGGAACTAAAAGTATATGACTAAACTTTAGTTCTTGTGTTTTGGGTTTTCTAGATACATGCATTATACTATATGCATCTAAATATAATAGTATATAAATAAATAGTAAAATTATGCTCTTGAAAAACGAAACGACTTACATTTTCAGAGAGGAATAGACATGATCAAACCTTTTAAGTTTTTATAATATATTATCTTAGAAATTAGGTAACAGATGGATCATGTCATGTCTAAATAGCACTCCAACCAGTAAGAAAATAGTACGTGTTACAAAAATTGACGTTCTGAAAACTTCAATAAGAAAATAGTGCTAGCACCAGTAACACCATTTTCTTATATATATATTTATACATTACAATACTACTACTGCCTCCATCTATCTTTCTAAGTCGAGCATGAATATAAAGATTCAAACTTTACAACTTTGATCAATAATTTACCCAACAGTTTTTAACTTTTATAATGCAAACTTATATAATTAGATTTATAATCAAATATACTTTTCAATGATTATAAGTTTATAATTATAATATAAGATAAATGAATGATTAAAGTATAGCTTATAAAATCGTGTCAAGTCAAATCACATCTTACAAAAATAGATGAAGGGAGTAGGACTTTCTTTTGTGATCATAGACAACGTCCCATTCAACTTTTTTTTTTGGGACAACGTCCCATTCAACTTGGGTGGGCTTCGCGACAAAGAGAACTAAAATGGCAAAATGGTCCCAGAAGATTCTTTAAAAAAACCAGAAATAGCACGAAAGCAGATATTGATTTTTCGGGTAAGTAGTTGGTACACTATGTGACCATGAAATAAATTTGGTACAGCGCGGGAGCATATTAATTCGGTACTGTACTTCGTTGGGCAGGCCGATAGCCATTGGCGGCACCGGGAGCCGTGAGTCAGGATGGATTTACCATATTTTAATTCAAATACGAATACGAATCTTATCGAATATGAATACAATACGAATAGTTCGAATATGAATTCGAATTCAGATGTTTAGTTGATTTGACAGAAATAACATAGGGTGTATTAGTTTTAATTTTATTGATAATTTTGTGACTAAATTATGGGTGTCCGAGAAAAAACATATTTAACATATATATTTAAATAAATAAAAGATATTTGTTATATATATTTGAATAATTAGATATACAAATATAACCGTAAATAGTTTTTATAACTATATAAAATATTTAATAAAAATACATTCATGCATATAAATAAATTAAAGTAAGTAAAAATTGATATGATTATCCAGTTAAAGTTAATTAAATCTTGTTTTACATATTATTAGTAATATTATAATTAATATATTTAGTCTTTTGTCATGTAGATAATTTTTAAATTGATTAAATGATGTACATCATTTATTATTACTAGTTAGTTAAAAGGATAAGTTACTTATTCTTTTGCGGATGTCGAATAATGTCGGATGTTTCGAATTTTTATCGAATACGAACGTGGAATCGGATAGAGAAAAATACTGAAAAACGAATTCGGATACATCCATTTAACATCCATATTAAAATCGAATACTAATACGAATATCTATATTAATATTTCTTAAATATGGATACGGATAATTCGGAGGTCTAGACATCCAAATCCATCCTTAGCCGTGAGCACCATTCTCCCTCTATCCCGTAATCTATCTATACTAAAAGAATCCTAGAGAATACTAAAAGAATCCTAGAGAATTGAAAACACTTTCCATCAAAAAAAACCACCCCCACACTCTCATAGGGTACCCGCCTGTCGAGTTGGGGGAGGAGGGAAAAACTAGAAATCATCAAAATTTTTGCACGTTCTAGACACTTTTAGTTGTTCCCCGCTCAACTTTTTTATAACTCAAAAAAGGACCCATCTAAATATACCCACATTTATACCCACGTCTATACACAATTATCCCGTATTACTAATAGATAATAAATCGGAGAGTTTTTCTTCATATAAATAAATGCCAACTATAGAGTTTTGAGAATATATAAAGCTCTCTATATATGAGAGAGCGAATATAAAGTATTTTTAAAAGCGCTTCGCACGGCTGGTGTGTTTACCATGGTCCACTAAAGTGACACTGTTTTAGTACCTACGTGTCATAAATAAACATGCATGGCATATGAGTTGAGATAAATGTATAGAAGAGAGTTTAGCACGCACGTATCGCGCGGGCATTGCAACTATATTTTATATGTTATGTTTGATTTATTTTGTGCATGTACGTGCGGACATGTGCCTTTGCTAGTAGGAAAAATAAAAATGCAATTTTAGCTAGGGCAGGGACAGATGGAGAACTGTAGCGGCACTTGCCGATTCCAGGCCTTGTTTAGTTCCAAAAAACAACTTCCAAATACACTTTGCAAAAAGAAGATTCTCATCACATCAAAATGTTATAACATGCCTGAAGTACTAAATGTAGATGAAATCAAAAACTAATTGCACAGATTTGTTGTACTCTACGAGACGAATATTTTGAGTCTAATTAATCATTTTTTTGGATAATTTTTCACAAATACAAATGAAATGCTACAGTAGCGCAATGATTACAAGGTAACATCTTACTCCCAAATTCAACCCCCAATTCGAACACCCCACTCTCGTGCGACTATAATAGCAGTCGATGCTCCTGAACTGAGCAGTACCCTAGCCGTTATTCATGGCCCTCATTCAAATCTTGTTTTTATTTTGATAGAAAATATTCTATTTTTTAGAAGAGCAAGTATTATTTGAGGTCGTTAAGTTTTGGACAAATTTATTTTAGACACCGTAGAACAACTCTATCTGACATTCTAAAGAGGGCTCTATTCCAAATTTAAAGTACTAAAACAAAAATATACTTCCACATACTTTTTATTTAGCGGAGGCCTCAAAATTCATTCATGCACCATTCATTTCTAGAGAGTACGTCTCTGAAGATTCTCCATTTGTCTCGTATTATTTGAGGTCGTGAAAGTGGTGGGTAGAGGATACCATTATTAAATAATGTTAGAGAGGACGCTGCTCTTCTTTTTTTTTTCTGGCAGTTCGTCCTCATTAGTACTCCGTACTTGCTCGGTAGACTTGGGTGCATGTTGGCTGTGTGTATAGCTGCGTAGTACGTTCTGGTTGTGATGTAGCCCGACGGTCTAACAACACGTACATGTGCCGATATGCGTGTATACGTACGGCAATTGAATGCAGCAAGATGAACACACAAATGGTGTGTTTAGTTTCAAAAAGAGGAAGAGAAAGTTTGGTAAAAATGTCATATCGGACACTGTAGCGCACTGTAGTATTTTTCGTTTGTTTGTGGTAAACATTGTCCTACCATGACCTAACTAGGCTCAAAAGATTCGATCATATACTTAGTTTTTTTACCTACATTTAGTGCTCCATACATGAGGAGAGAGATTTGATGTGATTTGACGTGATAGGTGAATAGTGAAGTTTGGAGAGAGAATTTTAGAAAAATGGGGAAACTAAACACGCTCAAAGCAATCTGCTGCGGCAGCCTCTAAGTGCATACAGTCTTAAAAACTACTCCATCCGTCCCAAAATATAAGGTCCTGGAGCATTCAAACTCAAAAAATAACAGGGAAGAGAAATGACCTCTATACCCCTCATTTTACACTACCCACCAACTCTCCACCTACCCACCAACCCCAAATAATTTTGTCCTATTCCTTCAGGACCTTATATTTTGGTACAAAATTTGAACCTTCCATGTTCTTATATAATGGGACGGAGGGAGTAAGTAATTGAGTAAGATAAATTTTATGGTAATAAAACTTTTATATACTATGAAACTCACCGTTCTTTATTTTATCATTATATCAGTGTAAATTTATATTAGTGACAGAAATTCATAAAATTCCTATTGAAATTGACTGGCCTTACAAGCCCTGTGCCCCCAGCAGTATGGGCATTTATGTCCATAAATTCACCTCTTTAGCCGGTTAGCCCGGATATGCTATTGTTCTAACGACAGCGATGCCCAACAGCCAGATCGCCACGAAGGAAGACTGGCGGGCCTTGAACAAATTCAGAAAATGGAAATGGTGTCATATAGATAGATGGCCAATTCAGATCTACGTTCACTAGTTAGGACAATTTCCGCTGTAAGATTTTCAACATTCTCCGTACGTTCATGAACTACTCCTATATGGCAATTAGATCGATCGATAGGCTAACTATTAGTACCTGCATGCGCATGAGGAGGTCAGAGGCCTCTTTCTTTCGGAAGCGGCGCTCGGTGAACTCCCGGCGCACCCTCTCCACCTCGGCACGCTCCTCCGGCGTGCCGAGCTCGGGGTCGAACTCCCAGACCGCCCGGCCGAGGAAGTTGTTGGACGTCTTCAGCGGTGGACTGGCCCCCTCGCTGACCTTGAGCCTCCACATGGTGACCGGCCGGCCGGCCAAAAGAAGGAACGGATGGCACACCTGCGTAACTGGAGACTATAGGGGGACCGGGAGAGATGCGCACGAAAAAGCTTTGCTGCCTTGCCAGTTCTTATAGAGCGAGCAGGATCAGCATGCACCGGCGGGGACCCAATACACTGGCCAAGTGGCCAACAGTTATTCTTGACCAGCCTTAAGAGAACGCACAGTGTGTCTCGCTCCACTGTCGGCCACTGCACTTTCGTCCTCTAATTTCGCTCGAGTATTCTGTCAAAAAAAATTTCGCTCGAGTACTCTAATCGTCCTTCAGTTACTTGCATCAAATTAAATCAGCATACCGACTGCAACAGATAAGTGAACGACGAGACAGTAGCCGTCGGCTTACGTCCATATCAGCGAAATCATCCGTCGTGCCATGCATTTAACGAAGAAAGAGAGCAGAGCCGAGCTGACGTCTCATTCATCTACGGGTGTGTTGAGTTAGAAAGGAAAAGTTCGGTAAAAATGTCACATCCGCAGTGTACTGTAACACTTTTCGTTTATTTATGGTAAATATTGTTCTATCATGATCTAAGTAGACTCAAAAGATTTGTCTCGTCGTGTACATCAAAACCATGTAATTAGTTTTTTATTTACCCACGTTTAATGTTCCATGCACGAGAAAACAGATTTGATGTGATAGGTGAATAGTAAAGTTTGAAAAGAGAATTTTAAAAAGTTTGATGATTTGATGGAGAACTAAACGCCAATGTCACGTGCTTCCATAACAGTCGTCGAGTCCCTGCGGCCAATGGCACATGCTTCCATAAAAGTCGTCGAGTCCCTGCCTGTGTTGTATGATCGGCTACTAGTCATCGACGGTGACGCGGATCCGCTATGGGTACTACACTTTCACCCTCTAATTTCGCTCACCTAATCTAGTCGTCCTTGAAGTTAACTTCCGTCAAATTAATCCAGCATACCAACCACACAAGTAACATGCAAGCGGCATATTAGGGCATTTACAGTCCGTTGATTGCCCCCGTCTGTATAGCGGTAAAATTGCAAAAACACCCCCGCGCCTCTCCACCGACGGCTTCGGCATCGCCTCACGAGTCGATGCACGTGTCCCGTTCCCCGATGCGGAGCAAACGCGCGATATCGGGCTATAGAGCGCCGTCTTCACCAAGCGACGACGGCTTGGATCCCTCGCGCCAAGTCCACTCCGCCCCGCCATGTCTGCGCCACGCCTCGACCCGCCACGGCCGGGTGTAAGAGAGGGGTGGAGAGAACTCCGACGGGAAGGAGAAGCTGCAAATCTGGCCGGCCGCGCCGCTGCTCCCCGAAGGAGCTCACCCATCCTCCGTCCCGGCCGTTCCGAGCGCCGCCGCGAGGAGAAGCCCGAAGGAGCAGCTCTTCCTGCAGCGCCACCGCCGCCGGCACGAGCTCGAGCTCCACGATGAGGAGGGAGGACACCGCAGGCAAGCTGGCCTGCTCCTCGCTCCTCTGCAGCCCGGGGTGGCACCGTGGTGCTGAGGATGCGGCGTGGGACGCAAGGATGTGGTGGGCGCAGCGACGCGGGCGTGGGGAGCTAGGAGGCGGCCGCCGGCAAGTGCAGCGGGAGCTGGAGGCCGCCAGCCTTGTTGCAGGGGATGCAGGGGAATGGATAAGCTCGGCCGGTCGCACTGTTGACGCGACCATGAAGAAGCCATGGCAGACGGCGAGCGCTAGGAGCAGGAGGACAGCGAGCAGCACGTGCACCCGCGCCGGCGAGCTCACCGCCGCCGCGCCGGCGAGCCCGCCGTCCCCCGCGTTGAGGGGCTCGCCTGTGCCATGGGAGACCGAAGACTGATCTGGTATTGGGAGGGAGTTTTTTTTTGCGACTGGATTGGGAGGGAGGTTGGGGAAGACCGTGTACGTATGTGAGGAACGGAAAGAGATAAGGCCGGACGTGAGGGATAAAATCAGAATGGATGAAAAATTCGGATCGGATCCGGATGGGTCAGCATGGTTTCGTAAAAAAAAACTTCCTGCCGCACAGAGTTATTTCTGTTTTCAGTAGTACAATTGTATACATAAATATATTTGCAGTTGATCCTAAGCTACATGCAAAGCATTAAACAGCTTACAGACGTTTGCTCTGTTTATGGGTTGTATGAGCTGCTTGTACATCCGTCTGTATGCTGAGTACGAGATTCTAGCCGTCTGTGGGTTGTACGTGACCTTATGCCGTCTCCAACAATTAAGCTAGTGTGCAATAAATATCAATCTAAGAGGTAGTATTAAAGTCAATTTCTCTAGTGGACTAGCTCTAAGACGATCTCTTATATGTTTATGATGATAAACTACACTATTTTTATGGCCCTTTGTATGTTGCTCAAAGGATCAAGGTCTACCCATAGAAAATAATCGCTCATATAATGTTCATTATTGCTTACATCAATTTCACAACATAATGACAACTTAGAAATAATATAAGTGCAATTCTGTCGTCTATTAAAGTTCACTAGCATGAAGGCACGTGCGGCACACACGTTTATTGATGACACATATGTATTAAAATAATATCACTTGAGTGGACCATGGTAAACAGATCAGTCGTGCGAAGCGTTTTTAAAAATACTTTATATTCGCTCTCTTATGTATGGAGAGCTTTAGATATATTCTCAAATATAGATGCACATTATCTTTGAGATAGTTGGTCTTTATTTATATGGAAAAGACTCTCCAATCTATTGTTTATTAGCAATACGGGATAATTGTCTATAGACGTGGTTACAAATGTGGGTATATGTGGGGCCGTGTGGGTATGGGTAGAGTCTTAAGTGAAAAAAGTTTCACATTTTGCACTGTTTTCCCACATTTTCCTGCGTCTTCCCACGTCCTACAACCCGACAGGTGGGCCCTTTGTGAGGGACGGGGGTGGATTTTTTGGGTGAGAAGTGTTTTCAGTTCTCTAGGATCCTTTTAGTATAGATTATAGAAAGAAAATTTAATACAATACTAAAATTGCAAATGACCTAGAAAAGAGATAGATGATCGAGTTTTTTTTTTTGACAAGAGATAGAAGATCGAGTTGGACGGCCACCAAAAGCTGGACAGCAACCACAAGCGCTCATTGCATTTCTTGAACAAGACCATCGAAAGCTGTCCACCTCTGCTAGATAAAGGGAAAAACATGTACGGTAAGTGAATCTAAATATGATTTAGCATTGAATGACAGAAAGACTAAATTGCAAGTAGAAAAAAATTCATACCTAAGCAAAAGACTATAATCTCACAAAACAACACTATAGCATCTCCCTGACAGAAACAGTGTAAGTAGTATTTAGATACAGTATTCAGCTAATAATTGAAAGCATGGTGCAACCGATCAGATTTGGCGGAATAGCCAAAATCATCCTCCAACAATTGTCGAATGTTCATTTTAGCCCCTCAACTACGAAAATGACCGTTCTCGTCCTCAAACTTTTCGCAGCAATCAGCTAAAGAAATCGTGTATCTTTTAACATGCAACCAGCTAAATTTTAACGGCTCCCGTTTGGATCCAAACGGGATCATACTAGGTGGTCGATCGATGATGTTGTAGTGGCAATGTCAGCTTAGTCTATTTTAGACCATCATGCGTGCTGAATTGCTGACGCGGAGCATACTAGGGGCGAAGCCAGAGCAAGTTAGAGTATGCCGATCTGATCTGAGAGTGAATGCACACACGCATGCATGCATCCGGCCAGCAGTACTCAGCACGGGACAAGCCGTGCTGCGCCAACAGCCAGAGCTGATCCGGAGTGTACACTTGTGACGACCCCCTGACCAAGTGGGACGCCCCAACCAGACAGACCTGGCAGCCCGTGCAAACGGACAAGGGCACGCGCTACATGTGCCGCGAGCCCGCGACTTCCTCCCCGAAGGCTGCGGCTGAAAAACAAACTGATAGATCCCACCGAGCGACCCCTTCTTCATTCTTCACCTTTGCTCCGTCCATGTTAATTACATGATGTCTCAATAAACCTGCTCTATCCGGTGGTCTTATAACTATGTGTGTCTCGTTGGTTCTTTTTCTTAAGATGTGGTGTTGTGATTTTCCTTTTCTCAATAATAAAATACATACTCGACAGGTTATCCGAAAAAGCCTGTTGTTGTTTTCCATTTATATTTCCTTTTCAAATCGATTCCGCGTATTGTTCTTTTCTAGTCACCCTCTAGTATAATTATCTAATAAAGCCATGTTGTTTTGTTTCGGACATACCTAGCTGTAATGTAATGTTATCCCCAGCATATATTCACCTTTCAGCTTGTGGACATGCTCATGGCCTTCACCCAAGCTGCTACCTTTAGCAACATTTCTTCTTATTCTTCTTTGGAAAGACCGTTTCATACTCCCTCGTCTAAAACTCTAAATGTAGAAACTAAGAATGAAGGGCTTTTCATCTAAGTGGATAGCCTGAGTTGAGTTCTTCATTTCAGGTGGAAGTGTTGCGGTTAATATAAATGATGATGCCGGGTCTTACTTCCAAACACAAATAAAACGTCTTCGACAAGGAGATTCTCTATCTTTATTAATATTTAATATTGTTGCCGAATGTTAGCATCAGTTCTACTAAACAAAGAAGGATGGTCAGATAAATGGAGTGGTGCCACATCTTTTTTTTTTGAGATTACACAGTACAACGCAGACGCTCACACACGTACGCACACTCACCCCTATGAATACACGTACGCAAACCCTACCCCTATGAGCACCTCCGAAGGACTGAGCAGAGCACCAGTAGATCTGGAGATTCCCGAAGTCACCATTGGCGTCTCGTTGTCGACGGGAACGCCGCTTACCACTTAACGCATAGCGCCGGTAAATCCTGGTAAATCCCAGAAAAATATGCGAACATCAGGATTTAAACCCTGGTGGGTAGCGTCCCACTGGACCGTCCTACTATTGGGCTATAAGCCAATTCGCTGGTGCCACATCTAGTGGGTACTAGTATAGTTAACACAAAACAACTATTGGCGGATCCAGGGCCTAGGTCCAGCTAAAGTAATAAGAGTGAATACTGTAAAACACCGAATTCATCTGAATCAACCATTGAACCACCGGTTTGTTGTTTCTTGGTATTAATCAACGTTCTAGGATTTCCATTGGTGCCACCTTGATATTGCCTTTGTCATCAATTAAAGGAAGATATTTCCATTGGTGCCACCTCTGTCATTTCTGTTCTTTCTGTTCTTGTCAGCTTGATGCTTGATTCTTTCTTGGGCTTTTAAAGCTTATCTTTGATAATCTGTTTAGCGGATTCTCTGTTCCTCAACTGCTCTTGTGCAGACAGATCTGGGCAATCAGCAGTGACCACTTCAGCTACCATAGGTGGTAGAAAACCATATAGGGCCTGGAATGGTGTCATGTCTAGAGAGGTGTGATTTGATGTGTTGTACCACCACTTCAGCCAATGACAACCAATAACAGGCATTACCACGGTTGCCCTCGGGGAGAAATGTAACAACCCAAAGTTTCTAAACATGACATGGAGCATGCATATGCATCATATTTAGCATGTTTGCATTGTTTGAGCCCAATTGGAATATATTGGACTTGAATTTTAATTTAAAAGGTGATGTTTAATATATGACTTGTGAAGCAATTTAGATTTTCACCGTAGCACTTGTGCTGAAAGTTGGCATGATAAAATAGTATGATGTGAATCTTGAATTTAGGTGATTTTTCCCGGATATTTAGAAGCCATCTTGAGGCCAAACAGCTTACCTGAAAGTCCAAAAATAGCATTCCGGAAAGAATTTTTATTTCCAATCTAGAGTGCCTGTTATGCCAGTTTTTAGTAAAATGGATTCATCTGGATGTATAGTAGCTCCTATAAAAATTTCAGGGTTTTTAGAGCTCTCTAGACCACTTTTCAGGATTCCCAGTTTCCTGCGGACACTCCGCATTTTTTCCGGAAACTCCGGACCTCCTTTGGAGACTCACTAGTTTTGTCCGGAAACTCCGTACCTGTCCGGAGACTCCGTAAAAATTTCCGGATACTCCGAATCCCCGGACAAAAATCAGTTTTAACGCCGTTTAGGAACTTCGCGGACGTGTCGGTCTCCCTCCGTCCGGGCGCCACGCGCCGTCGCCCCTCCCCTTGGGCCTTGACTAAAACCCCCGACCCCCCCCCTCTCTTCGTCTCTCTCTCCGTTCTTTTCTTTCTCTCTCCGACGCAGAGGCGAGGCGCTCTGCCTCGTCGCCTCCGCCCGACGCCGGCCGACAGGAGGCCGCCGGCCACGGGTCAAGCAGGCCGCCAGCGAGCTCCTCCTCCATCCCACGAAGGTCTTCCTCCTCTCCAAGCGAAGGATTAAGTTCTATAGAAGTTTTCTCGTCGTTCTTCCCCAACTCCGGTGAAACTCCGATCTCCTCCATTGCCGCTCTACTCCAACTTGTGGCACTTAAAATCATCTTTCTCCATCCTAGGTAAGCCTTCCCCATTGTTTCCCCCTCCTCCCTCATGCCCCATGAGCCTAGCCATGGCTCCCTACCTCCATTAAACTCCTTTGAAGCTTTAGGTCAACCTAAACCTTTATGCATGTCAATGCTAAGCCCTAAAACGGAATCTCCATCATCCAAAGAAGTTTTAGGATCAATTCCCATCGAGTTTGGCCAACCGAATCATCGGGAGCATCATTGTTGGGCACTTGACGAGTTATTTACGGTTATGCCACCTGCCCTACTTTTTCATGTCTATGTGAAATAGATGTTTGTTCTACTTTGTTAACTATTGTGATGTGTTGTACATGTATGATACAAATCATTTCCTCTCTTTTGTGCATCTCATACATACATGGATTTGTAACATAATTGTTGATAATAATAAACTACATTGATGTGAATAATTGCTTGACACATGTTAAATTCTTTTAAGAATTGTATATCAATTATGCTAGCCTCATTATGATAGACAATGCCTAAGTAGAACTATCAAAACATTAATTTACCCTCATCTCTTGCATATCATCACATCATATGCATCATATGGCATTTTACTTATTATGCATCATTGCACTCGTGTAGAGACCGAGACACCGGAGTCGGCGGGGTGTGAGACCGAGCAGGAGCCCGTTGCCGACGAGACTTCCTTTGAGCAGCAAGGCAGGCCCCTAAGCATCCTTACTCCCTATTTTTGGATCAATTGTGTATATGAGTCTTGCGCATTGTCTATGTTATTTATTCATGATTGCTTAGCACCTAATTGTTGCATTATCAACCTTGATTTAGAACACTCCCATTAGATGAGTATGATTGCTAGGTGTCACGAATAAATTGCTTAGCCATGCTTAGCAACGGTAGAAGACGAGCGGTGGCAAAACTTATCTAAATATACAAAAAGATAAGTTATGTATAAAATACATTTCACGGTAAATTAAGTTAAAAATGACGAATAGTCAAAAGTCGTGATAAAAAAAGTCAATGGTATAAATACTTTTTATACGCATGCAGTACTAGAATTTTATACTGTTGCTGGGTTCTTGAGCAATATCCCGTACTAACCACATGTCTAAATATGGTAATGATAAGCCAAGTAGCATAAGGCGCACCGGGTATTGGGCGGATTCGGCGCGGTTTAAATGAGGTGTAGTCGGCGGTTCCGTTGCATCTATTTCCTCCGGCCGTTCGTTCAATTCCGGGTGCGGGTATGTGAAAGGTTGAGGGCATGAATTAACACTTATCCTTGGCCGTGGGTATGGTCATTGGTCTTGCGCCTCATGTGGGAAAAGTTGTACACCCCTGCAGGGTTTTTGATCTATTGCAATAGCCGCGCTCTCAGTCATGAGCACGCTCTATGATTTTCGCGTTCAATGTAGAGTTATGAAGAGCTTATGGAAGATTGAGCTCATTTTATATGATCACTTTATTTATGCAATTGTTTGATGCTTGAATTAGAATCTTTAGCATGCTATGTCTTTTGCTTATTACAACTTGATCAAATGTAGATGTTTTTATGCAAAATAAATATCCTTGCTACTTTAACCAAATGCATTCTTCTTGGAGTCGGTCTATGTATATAACCATATTTTGGATAAGTCCTGCGAGTACCTTTTTGTACTCACGGTGCTGCCGTTAAGTTGTTTCAGGTGAGCCGCAGCCGGAGACCATCTTTGGGTACTTCTTTCCCACGGACGGAGGTGCGGGAGAGGAGTAGATGGTCTATGTCTTATGGAAGGGCACTAGTGGCATGTAGTGTGAACCTTCATATTTTGTTATGTATCGTATGAGCGCGATGTTGAAACTTTCCGCTGCAAAACTCTAAGACATGATGATGTAAACTTGAATCGCTTTTATGTGTGTGATTATTGTGTATGGACTTGCCCATATCTTGTGAAGATGTTTATAATGTGCTTGTGAGGTGTGTCGCCTGGGAATAATTATCGGGCACATCTCAGGGATTACCGGGATTATTCTCCTTTAATTGGGTTGATCAATGGACGATAACTCGATTAAATGAGGGTAATTTGATCGGGTCCTCACAAGAAATACTTGGGATTGCCGACGGCAGTGGGCAGGAGCACGAAAGAAGCATTTGAACACATTCCGGGGAGAATCCGCGGTCTGACGGGGGGATGGGGAGAGAGAAAGCTTAGCTGTGCGGCGTGGGAGACACTGATCAAGTCCGTGGCACAAACAGTCCCAACATATTTTCCCCTGCTACTTGCAAAAAGATTACCTCGGCAATGGCAAAATATTGGTGGAGCAGCTCAGTTGATAGATGAAGTATCCACTGGAGGAGCTGGCCAGAACTCACGGTGCCGAAATATCACGGTGGACTGGGTTTCAGAGACCCAAAGTTGTTCAACATTGCAATGCTAGGAAAGCAAGGCTGGCGTCTGATGATGCGGCCAGATTCTCTATGTGCGCGAGTGTTGAAAGGAAAATATTATCCAGATGGTGACTTTCTGACAGCTACGAGAAAAAAGAACTCGTCCCACACTTGGCGAGCAATCCTGACGGGGAGACAAGCTCTCAATTTGGGACTGATAAAGAGAATCGGAGTTGGCAGCCAAACGAACATATGGAACGATAGATGGCTCCTTGGAGGAATTGGCTCGAAGCCCATCTGCAAGAAGACTGGAGCTACTGCTACCCAGGTTAGTGAGCTAATCGACCAGGAGCACATGTGCTGGGACACTGATGCAGTAGAAGAAAACTTAATTGAGGCTCTGATGCAAGAGTGGCAGCTCGGATTCCACTAGGCAAAAATATGAATGACTTCTGGGCATGGTCGGCAGAGAGAAATGGCTTGTACACTATCAAGTCGGCCTATCGCTTGTTTTCAGACGAATTCATCTCAGGGAGACGCCATGTGCAAGGCCACACAGAGTCCTCATCCAACACTAATAACCCAACCTGGAAGAAATTATGGAAACTGAATGTTCCACCAAAGGTGAGGGTGTTTTGGTGGAGGGTGGTCAATGAGTTCATGCCTTCTCGAGCTAACCTTCAGCTAGCGCCGGCATGTGGAGAGAATGGGAACGTGTATCACTTGTGGCTGTCGTGAGGAAACCACGTTCCATGCTCTGGTTGAATGTGAACCGGCAATTCTGTTCTGGCAGCAATTGAAAGAGGCTTATCAAATTAGGTTGCCTAAACTTCATCCGGTTACCTGGGCTTCTGATTTGCTTGACCAAAACTTATGCTCCATGGATAATGCGGGGGTGATTTTGTGCAGCATGTGGTCACTTTGGCGCTCTCGCAATGATCGGAAACATGGCAAGAAAACTATACCAATAAAGCTATTGCCTGGGCTATCGATACGATGGTACAGCTTGCTCCTGTTGACTGTCCGGAAACAACAGCAAGAGGACGACAACATGAGAAATGGACACCTCCGTTACCAGGAATTCTGAAGATCAATACTGATGCGGCATTCTGTACTGACGATGGTACAGGAGGCCCGGTGTTGTTACCAGGGATGGGAATGGACGCTTTCGTGCTGCAGGCGCCCGCTTCATGGCCTCGATAGGATCAGTATTGATCGCGGAAGCGGAGGCCTGTAGACACGGCGTGCAACTGGCAAGGACGATTGGCGCCGAGGACATTGTGCTGGAGACAGATTCGAGCTCGTTGGTGCAGATGTGGAACTCCAGGATGACGTGCAGGTCGGAGATCTCGTCGATTCTTCGAGACATAGAAGCTAGTAGCCTTTTTTCTCCTCTTCCTCTTTTGTATTTGTAAGACGCGAAGCAAACTTGGCGGCTCATGTTTGTGCCAAGAAGGCGTCGTCGTCCTTTACGCATAGCACGTGGGTGGATGTAGCTCCTGATTTTCTGCAACACATTGTTCAGAACGAGTGTAAACCCAATAAATGATTTAATGAAAAGGAAAAGTATTGGTCGCAAAAAAAGAGACAATAACAACCAATGGTGCCATCTTAATGGACTTGAGAAACACATACATCTCAGGTAATTTTTCTAGGCATTGATTAACTCTTTTTGTTTGTCCATCACATACTTTAGGGGTGGTAGGCAGAGCTGCTACAAATAAATCCGCAAGCGGACAGATACCAATGTAGCTTTCACCCAAGAGTATTTCAAGGTATCGATTTTTAAGAGGAACGAGAAGTGAACTAATTCTAAACTAAGTTGTCCAAGGATAGTGAAATGGAGTGAATGAAGTGGATGACAACAAAGAAAAGGGAAGGAAGCGATAAGAGGGTAGAGAGGGTACGAATCTGATAAATGCACTCTACTGTTTAATCGAGTAGATCATAAGATATAGCTAGATACTTGCGTTAGGAAACGAAACCCACAACACGCAGAAAGGGGTGAGAAGTCATGTTGCAAATAACCGTTGGAGGCTCCTGCAGGCCGGAACTAACGTGATGGACTATGAAGACCGTGTAGGGCTGTCACCACCTCCGTTGAAACGGGGACAAACTAAGTTAACCTCAAGTCCAAGCACCATACCTATACTAGTCAGTTAATACTTATCTCCTATAGAAAGATAAGCACCCAAGCTAAGCATCCAGATACGGTTATACAAATCAACTAAGCATTGAACGAAGAATAAGCAAGCATAAAGAAGTAAGAACTGATTCTCAATTAATCAGAAAGAGATACAAGAGTTACCAGACAGGACCCGGATGTTACTTGAAGCAGAGCCACATCGATAGAGATACAGCTGGAAGAGGGGCCGACACTCCGGCTCCTCTCCGGGACGCTCACCTCTCATATCTCCCTATCTTCTAAGTATAAAAGTGGCAGAGCTTCGCTAATGGACTCTTCTCTTGTGTTGTGTTTGATATAGATGCTGGAGGCCACTATTTATAGGTGAGGAAGGACGGTGTAGGCAGAGTGGTGGAGATAAATCTTCGACAGGTGGCACGCGAAGCGCTCGCTTGCTTGCACTTCGAGCTTCGAGAACTTTGGGGGGAGCCTTTGCCCCTTTCCCAATGAAGAGACCAGATGACACACTTTGCCACTTTGTCACCATTCCAAAGGGAGCCCCTCCCTTGGAGAAGAGCATGACGGAGGCCCTTGTTGGCGGTCGTTACAACACGTTTTGGACCACCAATTCTCGAAAATAAATGAGGTTATATGTGTCATTCCATGTACTTAGATTTATATTCTAATAAAGTTCCATGACTTTTGGTTAATATCCGATGTGCAGGTACATTATTGACAAATATGTGCTAAAGGGGATAGAATTGACCAATTTGACCGAACCACTTAGTTCAGCCGCGTTACCCCCTAGCTATACTCATTCCATGAAGCGAAGCACAACTAAAAGGTCCCGTCCACATCAGCAGTGACAAAGCAATGATAGTGCATATGAAGTGGGCCGAAGACATCATCCGTCCAGGCCCAAAACCACGCAATTGGGAACAGCTTGGGCCAAGTGGAGGCAACCCAAGACCAGAGACGGTGCAAGGAGGCATCACTGGGCTGCAAGACCAGTTCGGCCGAACCGCACCCAATCACAGATCTGATCCCAGGAGCAAATCTCGAGCGTCCAAGCAGAAGGCGGTGGATTCACTCGTTCGGCCCAACTGACCCAGTTCGGCCGAACCAGGGAGTTCGGGCAAATTGGCTTGGGGCACCCCCCCTCCCCCTTGGTCCCTTGGCGGTTACTCCACCTCCACCAACCTTAACTAGGGCTGGACAAAATGCTCGAAGCTTGTTAGCTCGCTCGGATCGCAGCTGGTTCGGCTCGGCTCGGCTCAGTGCATATTCCTAACGAGCCGAGCAAGAGTTTTTGCTCGTTAGTATAACGAGCGAGTTCGAGCCGGCTCGCGAGTTGCTTGCGAGCCAAACGAGCTAGAAAGTTTAATAGACTAATGAATAAATTATTAATTAATATTAATATATGTATACTATATGTGCGGTTATAGATGATGATATGGTTATATTTTATTATTATAGTATGACACGGTAGATTTCGAAGGTATTAAGACCCTATAAATAATATAATTTTTTATATTATATATATTATTTTGACAATTTTAGATTTAACTCTAGCTCGCGAACTTAACGAGCCGAGTCAGGATTTTTGCTCGTTTCCTTAACGAGCCGAGCCGAGCTGACTCGTTT
>OAMR01000507.1:283137-301824 GCA_900205405.1 Echinochloa crus-galli | reverse complement strand
TTGTCCCATAGATGATGTTATGGTTATATTATATTATTATAGTATGATAGAGTAGATTTTAGAGATATTAAGACCATATAAATACTATAATTTTTTATATTATATATATTATTTTGACAATTTTAGATTTAACTCTAGCTCGCGAACTTAACGAGCCGAGTCAGGATTTTTGCTCGTTTCCTTAACGAGCCGAGCCGAGCTGACTCGTTTTGCTAACGAGCTCGAACGAGCCGAGCCAAAACTTGAGCCGAGCTCGCTCGATATCCACCCCTAACCTTAACCACTATAAATGCAAGTGTCCAAGCCCCGGATCGATACACACCAAAATAAGGAGCTCCACTTTGTCATTCTCTTTATTAGAGTTAGGATAGTAGTCTAGGAGTTAGAGTCGAGTCAAGCTGTGCTTCGGAAGTTCTGGAGTCATCTTCAGAAGCTCTGGTATAAACTCTTATATCTTTTACTTTTTCGTTTGTAAGACTTTGAGTTATCAATATAGCATCTTTATCATATTATCCGAGTTATTTATATCTTGCTTCTACTTTATTCTAGTTGCAAGTAATTCGTGTTTAGACTATAGTTGGTTGTGGTTTTAGTTTTCCTAGTTATTGCTTAAACTTTTGCCTTAGCCGGTTCTTCGTTTCTCCTCGATACTTGTGGTGAATTGTCACTAGGGTATTGACATGATTGCTTTCTCTTGCTACTGGAGTAGGTAGTTATTAGCTATTGTAGGCGTGCTATCTAGACTAGATAGTAACCTTGGTTTGCATCTGAGTCCACGGATATGTGGTAGCCGTTAGGTGGTGACAGTCTTATACAGCCTACGTAATCCACCATGTTCGGCTCAGCCCGTAGGAGCCTCCTATGGTTGTCCACCAACACCCCTTCTCATCCCTTTCTGAGTATTGGGTGCTCCGCTTCCCGATGTTAAAGCAAAAAAGTTAATCTTGACTTCTAAGTGCTGATCCTCAATTGTTGTCTCTCTACCTGAGTGACCCGAATAGAGAAAGTACATAGGAATCCTTTCTCATCTCGTTGTCCTCCTAGCTAGCTAGTCCTTCTCTTTTTCTATCTGAGTATTCTTGAGTTGTGTGTCACGGTCTTTCACTGCAATCAAATACCGTTATCCCTCGTCTTGACAGTTGTGTATCCCTCTATGATAATCCTGAATACTTGTTTACTAGTACTCTTGCCATAAGCTTCTCTGTGAAAATATAAATTACGATACCTCAGATTACTGCCTGGTGAAATGCTACATCGTTAATTCTATACGCTTACAAAATATTTATTTATTTTACTAAGCTATAAGAAAAACCCATAAAACACTCATTGCGCCATTACCGGGAATACCAATACTGATAGTAGACCGTAAGATTTGCCAATAGCCCTCCCCGCCTATGAGTGGGTGTATCGAAGCCTCAAGTGGGAGCTAGAAGAAACGAGGAGGTGTCTTCTATGCCATTAAGTGGAGGTGGGACTGTTTGTTAGGTCCAACAAAGTACCGAGGAGGACTTATCTTCTTAAAACATTTTTTTACGGGAATCGCCGGGGAAGCCCCTACCCCTATATTTTAATATATATAAAAAAAGAAAATATTTACAAGGCCCCGTGCCCAAGAAAAAGGGAGGAAAATTACAAGAGACTACTCAACCAAATATTTATCAAGTCACCAACACTCGGTTTAGCCCTGATGAAAAACTTCTACCAGTTAGCGAAGGAAAGGGATTTATTATCAAAGATAATACTATTTCTATGACACCAGATGGCCCAGTAGCCAATGATAAGAATTTCCCATAAGATGACCGACTGAAACCTCTGCCGAACCTACAGTATCATTTGCTGAAAATCCAGTAAATAATCCCATTGCACTCACAGGTAAGTCCAGCAAGCATCACTAAATAGGCATTGAAAGAACATATGCCAGAAATCCTCTTCCAGATTCTCCACACAAAGCACAGAAGAGTATGACTCAAGGTGCATATGTTTTTGATGCAGCAAATTCCTAGTGTTAAGTCCGTCCTTGAGCAAGAGTCAGAAGAAGAATTTGTGTTTATTTTGAGCTCTTGACTTCCACATCCATTTGAAGAGAGCAGATGCAGGAAAAGAGCCTTGCAGACTAGTGTATGCTTTTTTACTTGAAAAACCATTGGAGCCCCAAATGTAAACTCATTCATCCTTTAAGCTGGCCTCCAATTGCAAATCATCTATCTTGGCCTTGAGTTCATTGAGCTAACCAAGAGCTGTCTCCGAAAGTGGCAAGTGGAACACCCTACTCTCATCCCAAGTCAAGAACTGTCTGACACAGCACCCTTTCTTTCTGACAGAAGAGAACAGCTAAGGATATTTCCATCTAAGAACACCCAGATCCCACATATCATTCCAAATGGCAACTGAGACGCCACTTTTAACATTACAAGTTGCAATCATGAAGAACTTCTGAGCCAAGGATATCATATCCCTCCACCAGAAGGAGCCCACCATTTTCCTTTCTTGAGGGGGCTTGCCATTGCTGTATAAATACTTCCATGTAAGCTAGACCTAGGGCAACTCTAATTTATTATAGAATTTGTAAAGAAACTTTAGTAACAGAGCCTCATTCTGAGTTCTTATATTGATGATCCTAAGCTCCCATCCATCTTCTTAAAATGTTTGACGATTCATTTAAATCAAGTGTAAATTGAGCGGTTCTTTACAGTAGATAGTCGCCGTACACCTACCTTTTTGACAACATGCCTGGCGACATGGCGTGGCTGTGGGGACTTCTCTCACCATTAGGGCTGTACAGCCCACGGACGGCGGGTCGTCTGTAGAACCTCGATTTTAACATACAGACAGATATACAGATAGTTCGTATAATCCACAGACAGGGAGGCCGTCTGTAAGCTGTTTAATGCTTTACATGTAGTCTAAGATCAACTACAAATATATTCGTGTATACCATTGTGTGGCTACGTGACAAAAAATGCATCAAACATAAATAAGACAAACATTTTTAGCAGTATGTCTGAATGCTTGCCGCTCAATGTTGTGTTGTGATTTTGGTTGATGCCACGTGTTGAACAGAATGAAAGACACATCAAGCAACCACACAGGAGGTGGCCAAGATCCAGGCAGTAGAAAATCGAAAAAATATTGTGCCGTCCTCATCTCCTCTTCTCTCTGTTCGTGCCGCACCAAGAACCCAGCCGCCCGTCCGCCGGAAAAATTCTCGTCGTCGACCACTGGGCGAAGGGCTGTCGGGCCCCCCTCCCTCTCCCCTGTTCCTCTCCACTCCTCTCCCCTGCGCCAGGCCAAGGCGCTCGCGGAGGTCGAGGCACGCCGGAGCGGAGCAGCTCGCCGAGGCGCTCGCCCAGCTCCCGTTCCCGGCCGGCCGCGCACCCATGGGCGGGGAGGGCGCCGAGGGCGTCGCGTCAGCGCTGCGCCCGCGGCTCGAGAAGGCGCTCGCGGCCATGGGGTCGGCCGCTGGACGGGCGCTCGCCGGCCGCTGGACGGACGTCGGCTGCTCCGCCGACGGCAGCCGCGTCACCTCTCTCGCGCTGCCGTCGCTAGACCTGCGGGGCCTGCTCTCCGACCTCACCGAGCTCCGCGCGCTCGACCGCCGCCGCTCCGAAATCGTCCTTCCTCCGTGATGAGCCGGACATGGACGACGAGAATAGCGCGGCGGCGAGGGAGGGAGTACGCACGCGTGGCGGATTCAGGCGGGGAAGGAGCGCGCGCGGATTCTGGCGGGGAGGAGCGCACGGGGAGGAAGAGCGGGGGAGGAGCGCGTGCGGGAGGGAGTGGGGGGGACTGCTTTTTGGCGATGGAAGAGCGCGCGCGGGGGATCCAGCTGCGGCGGCGATATGAGGAGACGGCTTGTACAGCGCGTCGTCGCCGGCCGGTTCCTCCTCGGGGAACGGGAGCAAGCCGTCGCCTCCGGAGGCGACGCGAGCAGCGTCGACTGGAGATCTCGTCGAATTGTTCGGAGACTTTATTATTTATTTTTTTCTTGTGGATTTGAGGGGATTGCTCTGGTGGGGAACGCACGCGGTGCGGCCGCTGGGAGGCGAAGGGAAGACCTGACGAGGCACGCGAGAGGCTTCGTTCTGCACCGCCCGTGCTCGGCGAGGAACGGACGGCTGAGATTTCATAGTGCCTTACGATCTGCGCAGTCGCGGCCCGACCCGACTACCCGTGGGGTTCGCTGGGCCGAGACGGGCCGGTCCGTTATTGTTGTTGGATCAGACTTCGAACTCCTTCCTCCATCCAGGTTGGGCTGAACTTTAGTTGACCTGTTCTGCTAATATACTGTATCCTCTATCATCAGTTTACTTACACATTGATTGACTGCGATCATATATATAGATCGGGCTACCGGGCATTAGTGCCGATCTTCCTCCGTCATCTCATCTGCCAAGACAGGCTGTCTCAAGACCTGTTTCAATGGAGTCAATATACTCTCAGGTAGGTGAATGTGAATCGCTTTTTTCTTGCTTACAATTTTTTCACAACTCATAATCAGCCCGTTCGATCTTTGCATGCGTAATGGGAGTACAGTATACGCTAGCAGTGGTTCACTTCACTCTGCTTGATCGTTGAACGATTTGCTGACCTTAGGGCATGTACAGCCCACAGACGGCGGGTCGTCTGTAGAACCTCGATTTTAACATACAGACAGATATACAGATAGTTCGTACAATCCACAGACAGGGAGGCCGTCTGTAAGCTGTTTAATGCTTTACATGTAGTCTAAGATCAACTACAAATATATTCGTGTATACTATTGTGTGGCTACGTGACAAAAAATGCATCAAACATAAATAAGACAAACATTTTTAGCAGTATGTCTGAATGCTTGCCGCTCAATGTTGTGTTGTGATTTTGGTTGATGCCACGTGCTGAACAGAATGAAAGACACATCAAGCAACCACACAGGAGGTCGCCAAGATCTAGGCAGTAGAAAATCGAAAAATTATTGTGCCGTCCTCATCTCCTCTTCTCTCTGTTCGTGCCGCACCAAGAACCCAGCCGCCCGTCCGCCGGAAAAATTCTCGTCGTCGACCACTGGGCGAAGGGCTGTCGGGCCCCCCTCCCTCTCCCCTGTTCCTCTCCACTCCTCTCCCCTGCGCCAGGCCAAGGCGCTCGCGGAGGTCGAGGCACGCCGGAGCGGAGCAGCTCGCCGAGGCGCTCGCCCAGCTCCCGTTCCCGGCCGGCCGCGCACCCGTGGGCGGGGAGGGCGCCGAGGGCGTCGCGTCAGCGCTGCGCCCGCGGCTCGAGAAGGCGCTCGCGGCCATGGGGTCGGCCGCTGGACGGGCGCTCGCCGGCCGCTGGACGGACGTCGGCTGCTCCGCCGACGGCCGCCGCGTCACCTCTCTCGCGCTGCCGTCGCTAGACCTGCGGGGCCTGCTCTCCGACCTCACCGAGCTCCGCGCGCTCGACCGCCGCCGCCCCGAAATCGTCCTTCCTCCGTGATGAGCCGGACATGGACGGCGAGAATAGCGCGGCGGCGAGGGAGGGAGTACGCACGCGTGGCGGATTCAGGCGGGGAAGGAGCGCGCGCGGATTCTGGCGGGGAGGAGCGCGCGGGGAGGAAGAGCGGGGGAGGAGCGCGTGCGGGAGGGAGTGGGGGGGACTGCTTTTTGGCGACGGAAGAGCGCGCGCGCGGGATCCAGCTGCGGCGGCGATATGAGGAGACGGCTTGTACAGCGCGTCGTCGCCGGCCGGTTCCTCCTCGGGGAACGGGAGCAAGCCGTCGCCTCCGGAGGCGACGCGAGCGGCGTCGACTGGAGCTGGTGGGGTGTTTTTTTGCAAATAGACCATCTTACAGACGGGACGGGTCTTACAGTAGGGCTGTACATGCCCAGCTGCGGAGCGTGGGAGGGCATGGTGGCCACCTAGGCAACAGTGGAGGGTAGAAATGGGGACGACGTGCAGGAACGGGATACGAGGCCATCTCGAGCTAGCAAGAAATGCGGAATATAGTATTTGGATATCTAATTGAAGAGGATAAAATCTCTATTTCTGTAAGTTAGAAAAAAGTTAGAAAAGATATAAAGTGTCATGGAATGCTCTTAAAAACCATCAAATGATAAAGTGTTTCACATATTTCTATATGTTTATGTATCATTTTTTTGAAGAAAGTTTATGTATCATTTTATACTTTGTCTAAGTAAAATATTTAAGTTCTCTCCGCCGTTGATCTGGCTCGTCATTGTCCATATAGGTAAATAATCTTTTTCTAAACATAATCTTATAGGACAAATGTGCACGCCAAAATCTGGAATTTCGTGAGAAGGAAATTGGAAGGGAAAAACGATTTCTTTTTCATTGCTTGCAAATACTCCGTACTGAAATACGAGTACACCTGGCGCAGACGAGTCGCTTTCTTCTCCATTTCCAAGGCGTGCCAGGGTTTTAGCTCACCCCGCCGGCCGCCGCCATGGCCATGGCCATCCACGCCCAGATTCCGCACCCCCCGGCGCCTATCCGCATCTTCCTCTAGCTCCCCACATCCGCCCGCAAATGCCGACTACCACCTCCTCGCCCTTCCTCATGCCTCTCCGCTTCTCCAGCCAAATCGCCGGAAACCCCATCACCTCCGCACCCGGTAGCGCCCCCATCCTCAGAATCCGCTGTGTGAGGCGCTTCGCGGATTCCAGCTGCGAGGTCTCCCTCATTCCTGCGCGGTTCGCCCGGCCACTGCCCCGGCGCCGGAATGCGCTGCGGGATAAGGTCTCGCCGCTCTGGCCGCCGCCGGTTGTTCCACACCAGGTGCGTCGTCCGTCTGATGAGCCCCCCAAATTAGAATCTTTGGACAGCCAAGAACCCAAATCTGGTTGCTTGGATGCTGAACCGTCGTCTGATCTTAACGAGAAATTGGAAATCTATGGTGCTCTGGGTGTTTCTCCAAGTGGGAATTTGGCTTCAAAGTCCAAACTGGACGGTGATGAGAAGGATGCTACTGGAGTCACTGGGGAAGAGATCACTTTCTGCGGAACTGGGGCTGGTCCTGTTTATGAAGGCCCTCAGGGAAATGTGGTGCGCATTGAGGTGGACGAGGATGAAATCATGAACAGGAGTGAGGCTGCAGTGGGTGTGGGGGGTGTTGATTCAGAGAATCAGAGCGTATGTTGTCTCGTGCAAGAGTTATAGCTACGGAGCCCAAACGTGGCAAGCGTGTCGCTCCAAAGAACAGCTCACTATATCAGTTTGCAGCAGCTGACCGGGTGCAATTACCAGTTCTTAATGGTGAGGTTTCAGTTGCGCAGCAAAATGCAACTCCTTTGCGGAGCGTCGCATGGAGTGGTTTGGCAGCATTATGCGGTGTTTACCTTGTGTTTGCTTTGTCCAAGTTGATCCAGACAAACAGCAAGGCACACCTACTAAAGAGATTGACTTATATGCATAGGCCTGGGGTGGAATGGGTTGAATTCAATAAGGGCAACATGACAATGCTAAAAAGTGCACGCGGGTTTTCAGGTAGTTTACTGAGAAGGCCACATCTAGAGAGGAAAGAACTGATGAATAACATCAAACAAGCCAAGGATTCAAGGGAATGGTTCATCATCATGAATTCATTTAGTTGTAAAAGAGCTAATGGTGATGATGCAACCATTGCAGAAATCAGAAGAACGGTTACAGGAACTAGTATCAAAGAAAAGATTGGTGTCGTCTTTCCACACCTAGTTGCAAGTGAGCAAGCCGTTTCTTCAATCTATGGTAATCAGTCTGATTTTGATGGAGTGCCACACAGTAGCAGATCATCTGGTTTCAATTTTTTAAGTGATAAGATTGAGGGAACTGTTGAGAAGACTGTGGATATAAAAAGAGCAGCAGTCACGAACACTGGGGTAAAAGATGGGGATAATATTGGAGAAATAGAACTGCCTGAGCCTGCTTATGACCATGATAGAGCAACTGGTGCAAATGAAAGAACGTCTGATGTCAAGACATCAGAAAAAGAATCACAAATTGGTTCAGATTATCATAATCTGGATCCTAACAGGATTAACAGAACATCTTGTGGATTGGAAAGTGAAGAAGAATATGCGGAGATCTGTGCAAAGAATGTGGACGGCATTCAAGGAACAAAATCATCAATGCCGTGCATTAGTGACCAACAGATAATGTATGCAAAGGATAATGCTCATGAGTCTAGCATCAATATACTTTTGGAAACTGCTGATGGTTTCTTGTCTGATTGTCTCGACATCTCATCATCTGAGTTGAGGAACAACAAAACGCTAATGGACATTAATGTGAGTGATGTCAGTGCCATTCAAGATGTTGGAGTGCCCAGGATTTCTGCGAAGGATGCTCAGACAGCTCACTGCAAAGAGTTTGATCATAATATGAACATAATAGATGAAGAAGCATGTAAAATCATTAATGACTGACACCGTGACTGCAACATCACTTCATGGAAGCAGCAAAGCGCCTATGGATCTGAAGAGAGATAACATGAGATTAGTACAAGAACCAAAGCCATCCATTTCTACTAGGAATGATGACAAACAGGCAAGTCATGTGAATGAGAAAGAGCATAGAGAAAGAACAATACAGAAAGAAGCACAGGCCCAATTAGAAACAGAGAACACTGGCATATTTGATGGTGCTTGCACATCATCAATATATGCTCCTCAAGAAGAAACTGTTCAACACAAATTTTCAAAATGTTCTACATCAGAGAAGAAGCAAGAGAAAAGAACTTCATCCAACAAAAAAGCTAGAGCGCATCTTTCAAAAAACAAAGGCAAGCTACAAAAGCAAGTGTGCAGCAATAAGGAAGAGGAGACAAAGAAGTCAGAACAAGGTGTATCTGGAACCAAAACTGTGAGTGATCCATCTAGCTGTTTACAGAAAACGAAGAGACTGGCAAAGAAACGGCTAAAGGAAGTGCAAAGCGATATGCAAATATTAGACACAGAAGATGATGTTCAAAGTAGGACGGACGATCAGAAGAACAACAGCCAGAATATTAAAAAGTCAAGGAGAAATATGAAAACCGCATTTCGCGACCAAGAAGCTCAAACAAAAGATGAAAATCTGGAAATAACTCGTGAAGTCGGTTTGCCTTATAACTCGCCAACTGACAATGTCAAACCTCTTGCTGTTGCAGATTCTTCTGCGCAGACAAAAGGTTCAAAGGTAACAGTTTACAAGTTTCAAGATCCCTGGTAGTACTGTATTTTTCCTATTGGTTTTCACTATGGTAGTCCCTTTTTTTAAAAAAACTAAATGATGGAAATATTTACCAGTGCTTTTTATATGACATATAATTGTTTTTTGGCCTTCTAGAGAATGAAAGAAACTTGCATTAGTGTAAACAAGTAGAAAAGTATAATTTTCACAACAGAATTGTGAGCTCTTAGGAAGGCAAAGTTCTTTGCAATAACTCCCAACTAAATACTTGGGAGAATTTTACTATCTTTGTTTGAACCAGTATTCATTGCTCTGAAAAGTCAAAACTATTCTGTAAAAATTTTTGTTTCCTTAACTGAGTTGCTTGTCACTTGTTTGATTGAGAATGATTAAGAAAACCATGGCCTAGTCCTGAAAAAAAAGTTTTACTAGTATTGGCAAGAAACTGGTATTTTATAGTGAAACCAAGGAAAATAGCGGTGTTATGGTTTTGTGCAATGTGAATTGTTCGAGGCAAGCTATTGTGCTCCTGACTTAAGCTCGACTACTGGAGTTATTCCAGGTTGTGGCACTGGATGATCCCATGCAACCAGCAGCAGACAGAGAGCCAATTCAAATTTACTGCTCTAGGAATAACACTGGGCTTCATCTAGGGTTCTGAAAACTGGGGAAAACCTTCTGATAAATGTCGTTACTTGTCGGATGGAATTTGACTGCATTTATTATATGTGGTTTTGTTATTATAAAGGAGTGAAGAAGTTGTTGTCTGTTACGAGGACATGAGGTTAAGGAAACACAGAAAACTTAAGAAAATACAAAGAATATAGAAAGTGTTTCATAGTTGATCATAAAACAGCCATAGCTAGTTGATCTCAAGTTTACTGCTTGAGTATGTGGTTTTGAGGAAGGGGACAAGGATAATAAGGATCCAGGCTCCTGCTTGTTTTTGTCGTCACCGTTTTACAATGGACCACATTGTATGTAGGAGCGGATATTAATTTCATTTGACATTCCTCAACATCTCCACTAGAGAAGCTCGTTCGTAAGCTGCTTTGCTTTGACCTGTTTCTTAAATACATTTACCTGCAGTCATGAGTGCATTCATGTCCTGTTGACTGCCTCTGAAAGATGTAGCTTTGGCTTGAAAGATTTCCCAAGGGATGGTTTGAATCATGTGTGCCTTATATTTTGGAGGAGGAATAGGTGGAGTAGTTTTATGGTGTGTTCAGAACATAAAGTAGTAGAATTCCCCTGCAAAGTGTAAAATAATATACCAGAGTTTTCTTTTGTCTTTTGATTACTGATGTTTTATGCTTCTCCTTTTTGTATTGCAGGATGCTTTTATTAAAGATCAGCCAAATGGTTCTAGTGTCACTAAGATAACGAAGAGTTAAAGCTCACCTTCCAAACCATGGAAAGGGTGAATATAGTTGAAGTAGAAACGGAAAACAAAATGAATATTGATCGGAATTATTCAAACACTGGTGTAGCCCTCTCCTAAGGTGACAAAGAGGTATCATGTCTCAATGACCCTGTTTTCCATATGCCAGTATCCATATGAAATAGCACTGTAATTGCTATATCAGTTATCCGACCATGGACAAGTAAATACCGTTGAGCTTGAGTACCCTTATGAAATTTTGCTAACCTTATAGAGTTTCTAATATTGTTCAGTATTGCATTTCTAGCTGAAAGTATGAAAATGTGTGATTATTTAACTTCCATTTTGAAACGTTTGTTAGTTTAGAATGCATGGAACTTTGGCTGATGATATCTGTTGCAGTATATAAGATTGCTCATATTAAATTGGTTTAATTGTAATACAAGGTACTTCCTAAATGGTCTGGTTTGTAATTTGTTCATAAAAGGTAACTTCAAAAGTTTACACAGCTGGACATGTGTCTGTCTAAAAATGACATCTTTAAAACAGAACAAGTAGCAAAATAGAGAAAGTTCAAATTACTCCCCTCAAGTATGGGCAAAACCTAGATAACTCTAAATTATGTTTTGATTTAAATTACTCCCACAACTATATAAATTGGTCCAAGTCGTCCAACCTCCTCTTTGGTAAAATTTATCTTTCTATTTCTCCATGCACGGTGGAGTTTTAAGTTCAAATTGTATGAGGTGATAGTAAACATGATAAATTATTTTTACTAAATATATTATAAAAATTGCATCAATTATTTTCATACAATTTTGTAGCACTGTAGATTATTTAATATTAGATGTCATAGATTATCAAAATAATGATAAAAGTCCATAATATATTTTTTAAAGATACGTCACAATTTTCTGTATCACTCTACAAAATTTCAACTTGAAACTCCACACATGCAAAGAGAAAGCAAAAAGACAAATTCTATTAAGAGATAGATTGGACAAATTGACATGGATGTGAGAGTAATTTGAATAAAAATAGTTTAGCGGGTTATCCAGACTTTGGTCATAATTGAGGGGAGTAATTTAAACTTTTTCCTAGCAAAGTTAACTGTTTATTCTGTTCTCTGCAATTTCAAGAAATTTCTGAAGAATTTATTTTCAGCTAAGTACAATAGCATTGTCAAAACCTAACATCTATTACTTCAGCAAGCACAGTTCACATCCATGTCGGTCTATCCAAATGCATAACGCATAACAATGATAATAATTAGAATCGATATATGCTACACAAACCAACGCAACAAGACCAAGGTCATTAACATTCTGTAGGATTGCTGTGTGGTTGCAGATACCGTTAACCTATCAACTTTTTGCTTGCATTCTACATTTCTACACTGATGACAGTGTGGTTCACTACGCTAGCATGGTGCCTCCTAACTGATAATGTGGGAAGGACCCTTGCTGACTTTTGTGGTTTCAAACCATAAAATGGAGGATGTGGATGGATATGCAAACTAGACTATTGTGCTGTGAAAGCAAGATATCGATCTTGAGAATGTGATATGGTGACACCATCCTGGTAGTTCTTATATCTGGCTTGTGTTTCTTGTCCGTTAACAAGGTGTCATATATCAAAGCCAATGTTGTGAGAGCTGACAGCTGAGACACCTTAGCTTAGACTGTTTTCATATAGTCTCAGATAGTCAGATGTAGTGTTAGACAATACACTCATATGGGGGTTAGTTCATTGTAACGAGAAAATGAAGCCTAGATAATACTAGAATTGTACAAATTTCACTCGTTGGGGGTTACTATATATGCATGCTCTCCACAGTATATCTGAGCTTAGAATCCTTTTATTATTCCTGTTCTTTCTATACATTTTATAAAAGCAGGAAGCCCAACGGCCGACGCGCCAGCCTGCTTTCAACTCTGGAATCTTATGGGCCTATAATTCGGTCATGCGGCTGAACCAAAATACAGCTATGGCCACGGCGAAGATCAGTATGCTCGATCTCCCCTCGTCGGAGCTGGGATGTCGGCATGCATCGCTACGGCGGATGCTCTCTGCTGGACTAGGAGCCTCGCTACGGCCATTGCCAATGCTTCCCCTCCCATCGTCAGCCTGCTTGCTCACCGGGGGTGTGGCGCCGGCGGCCTGTGTAGGCGATGGAAGCCCTGCTGCACCAGCACCGCCTCCCGTGGTCGCAGCTGCCGGTGGTGCACTCGTCTGCTGCTGCAGCGTCACTGAAATGAATTAAGATTCACTAGTCAGTAACAGTAATTGGTTGTTACAAGTTTACAGCTAGTTTTGTTGTGATTCAGGCTGCCGGCAACAGGCCAAGATAGGGTCGAACTTGAACAATCTTGCGTACCTTGGCAAGCGGCGAGAGAAGGCGCGTAGATGGAGCACCCGGGTAGCGGCAGCACGAGCGGGAGCGTCAGGAGGTTGGTCACGAGGGAGGCGAACACGCCGTTGGACAGCAGCAGCGAGCACACGCAGCGGTGGCCGGCGTCCAGGGCCGTGTTCAGCGACGAGCAGCAGGCGCCGCTAATGTTGCCACCGCCGCCTCCTCCTGCGCCGGCGGCCGCGGCGCCGCCCGCCGCCATGCACGGCACCAGGTTCACCTCCTGGAAGCTGCAGCTCGGCAAGACCGCCACCTGAGCCCGTGCCGTGGTTGAGATCACCGCCAGTACCCCGACGAGTAATTGCACATGGAGGATAGCGGCCGCTTCGTGTGGTAATCTGGTAAACATGCTTCCCTGGTTGAGACTTATGGTAATATTTCGTTTCCTCTCGTTCACATTTGAGGGATTAACGCTATATATGCTAGGCCTTCTTGTAAGGATGGACGTGATCTCACTCAAGATCGAGTGCCTTTGATGTGACTAGAGTAGAACCGATTGCTTGGTTTCGTTGCGACATGCAGGGAGCGCCATGGGTTGGTAGGTGTGCTTGGTCAAACACACGCTTGCGTTGTAAAAGAAGGCATGAGCAAGGGCAGATGCTGCGTATGTGTCAACTGCAAACTTTTATTCCATTTTGATATGTACATAGTGATTGCATACTACGGCGTTTTGAAAATCTGTATGTAGCATTATAAAAAAAGCATATGTCTGTATTTTTGCCATCGAGAACAGAATTTTCATAAACCCATTTGCGAGAACCATCATAGCGTTTTCGGGGCCGATTGGTTGCATGCATACAAGGTCCAACCCGGCAATTCTATATAGCTTCCGCAAGTTTTTTTCTAGCTACCTTTTAGTGTTTGAGATCCGTGTAACGGCCGAGATCGCATGTTCCCAGCGGGTTGCTAGCGTCCGACGTCAGCGGGAGGGTTCCCACCGACGGGAATCAAATTTGAGTTTCAACCTTCAAATGCGATTTTCTCCAAACCCGTTAATCCTTTTTCAAATCCGTTTGAACCACCATGTTATTTAGAATTAATGCAACAAAATAAGATCCAATATAAGTATATTTTTATTTTATTTGTGTATATTTTTTAATCAACATTTCTAATATGCTATTTCAACATTTTGAATAACTATCTCAACATCTTAAAAGTAGTGCTTCAACATTTTCACACAAATGTTGATCTAGTTTATCCGAATTGTTGAATTAAGTTTGACAAAATGTTGAACCTAGTATTTGAAAATGTTGATCTAGTTTATCCCGCATTCAACAGTTTGAATATTTCTCCACCATGCATTGGATTTAACGACACTGTAACGAAAAAAGTTTGTTCGCTCCGCACGGTTTATTTCTTGGGCCATCCGCTCGTATGTTCCTCCAGCACATGGTTGGTGGGCTTTAATGAGCTTCTAAGCCCCCTAGCTTAAAAAGTGAACGAAAGTCACATAGGTGCCCCCGGTCCAACCAGTCCCGCCGCATGCAGCCTCCCACGTTTGGATGCCTGCACAGGTGCCAGAGCCTGTCCCTGCTCATGCAAAAAGCACCCCACGGCCTGCATCCAGAGAAACGAGATTTTCCTTCGTATCCGGTGAGCCAGGCCCGTGGCGTGCGGATGGTGCACCCACTAATAACAGGATTAGCATTTGATTAGTATATAATTAAGAGATATTAACATATTTTAATGAAGATTAAGATTTAACAAGATAAAGTAAGCTATAAAAATATATTTATCAAAAACAAATATATTACTAACATATGTTTATTTATTTTTATCTCATGAAACGTAACTTCATACGGACAACCAAACACCATCTTTTTTCGGCTAGGCTCAATATACACGTCAACCAAACATTAGACTGTTGCATTCGCTCAGCCTGTCCCGTGGGAGCCTGGCTCCCGGATACGAGCCAGGCTAGGTTGCACACGCAACCAATCAGCCCCTTCGTTTCCGAGTCACTTTTAGCCCAACTTGTCAGTGGAATTGCACGCTCGGCAACACCTCCTACGTGACACCTATTCAGTTCAGCAGATACATATCATCTTTTCAGATTATTTCTGTGCTTGAACTGTTCAAGAAAGAAAGAACGAGAGAGAACTCCCTCATTGAACAACTCCCTTGACTTTACAGTCGTTGATCCTTATCGGAGTTCTTAAAAGCCGCTCGCGTTTGCAGCTCTCCCCGCGTTTCAGGGTACGACGAAGCAAGCCCTCCCCGCACTTTCCGCGTACAAAGCAAGTAAAATAAAAGGCCGTTACCGCAGAGGAATACATGCAAGCAGTGCAGCACAGCACCTCCACAGCGGCACAGCACCTCTTGAACCAATCACCATGCATCCGCATGCACCGCACAGGCCAGCATGCAGCGGGAGGGAAAAATGAACGTGACGTTATACACATAGAGAAGCGTGAAACAAAAATTTACATAAAGAAAAGACTATAATTTCTAAATAGAATGTTTAAATCAAAATTAAATTGCACCATTATGTTTCTCATAATGAGATCTTTAAAACGAGACCACACACAACTATGTTTTGATAAAAAATGTTCTAAAATATTTTTTATAAAAGTAGTAAAACTTCATTTGCTCTTATTTTGAAGATTTCGTTCAAAAAGATACAATTATGTAATTGTATGTTGATCTGAATATTCAATTTGAAAATATGGTATTTTGTTTACATGTTTTTTTATCTAAACACAGACCACTACACATTCTCAACTATGACTTATCAAGTAGACAGGAGATCAAGGGTATGTTTGAATGATTGCCTGCAGTAGTCCAGCCAAATTTTGGTCGTTGACGTTTGGAGGCCATGTTTTGGCTTGCTCGTGTATTTTTAGCCCATCCGCGACCGATTCGTGGGCAACCGATTTGGCCGCCAAATTTTAGCCGGCTGATGGTTTGTCCTGGCTTACCGACCACAGATACCGTAATTTCCCAAGCTACAAGATTTTAGCCAAAGCCATTGCTGTAAAGCTAAGAAAACAAGATCCAGAAGATTATAGTAAATGTCATTGTTGGACACTTTTTTTCGTGCTATCAAATGTCAATGATAGAATGAAGTACTTAGACACTATTGAACTAAGAGAAATCGAAGCATCTCTACTTCTATATGAAATATATTAAATTCTGTCATTACGAACGAATGACCGTAAGTTGAAAAGAATATATTACAAGAAACCTTTTGCTGATTGACAGTAAGTTGAAGAAAATATATTACGAGAAACCTTTTGCTGATTGGGCTCCTACACCTACGCCAAGGTTCCTTCATTCTCGGATGATAAAACATCGTAGTGAAGAACCATGTGTCACGTCCTTGCTCCATTAATCGTTTTTTCTTGTCCGCACTAATCGTCTTTAATTAATATTTATATTTTTATGGTTATAATAGGACGCGCAAAGCGCGCTTAATCTTCTAGTCAATTGATTCAATGCCGGTCCACTTCACGACTCCAGGCTCTGGAGGCAGAACGAACCAGACCTATCGCTCTACTTCAAACTAATTATTAGTCTTAATTCTCGAAACGAAACATGTCTTCACATTTTGTAAGCATCGTGCCAAAATTGGTGATCACGTACAGGAACCGACTCTTTATTTCCGCGTGCGCACACAGGACACGGCTACAGTACAAAGCTAGTTCTACACATGCGTGCACAGTCCGATCCTAGCAGCGCTTGCTCCATCTCACAGTTTCCTACGTACGTATTTACACGCTGACGTGGGCTGAGAAAAAAGAAACAAAACAAAAGTCTAAGCGTCGCCAAGGTTGTTGTCTTCGTTGAGCCTCGCCGCCGTGGTCACCGCCGCGCCCACCCCGCCTGCCCGGGCGTGAGCTTCGGCATCGTTGAACGTCTCCGCCCGGATCACCCTCGTCGCGTCCTCCGTCCCCGCGGCCTTGTCTCCCGCCAGCTTCGCCGTCGCGTCCTGAACATCAAGCACATCACCTCAGGTCCTCAGGGCATGTTATCACGTGGCTCAGAACATTGCCAAACATTCCACACTAGTAGGTAGGTAGCTCACCGAGAGGACGTCGCCGATCTTGACCTTGTCCCCGTCGCGCGTGGCCTGGGCGTTGCCGCGTGCGGCGGCGCGCGCCTGGTCGCCGAGGCCGCCGGGCATGGCGACGTCGGCGCCGTGCGCGCTCATCTCCGCGGCGCGGATGGCCTCGGCGTCGGCCGAGTCGACGGGGCGCCCGCCGCCGGCCCTCGCCGTGGCCTCCAGCGCCTCGCCGATGGTGATCTTGGCCGCGTCCTCCTCCTCGGCCGGCGGCGGGTCGGCCACGGAGTACTGCCCCACGACCTGGCCCGCGACGAACTCCGTGACGATGCGGCCGCCCGGGACCGCGGTCTGGGTGACGGCGATGCCCTGCACGGCGGCGGCGTCGCTGGCCTGGCCCGGCCGCACGGCGCCGACGGCCTGGTTGTAGGCCGCGGCCGTCTCCATGGCCGTCGCCGCGCTGAAGCCGCCGCCGCCGGCGCCCTGCGGGACCTGGACGCCCGGCACGCTGTCCTCGGCGGAACGCATGGCGGCCGCGTCGCGCGGCGCGATGGGCTGCCCCGCGAGGTCGCCCGTGACGGCGAACACGTGGCCGTACCGGATGGCCGCCTGCTCCGGCTGCTGCAGGTCCAGCGGGGCCTTGTCGCCGCCCTGCGCCTGGAGCGGGTCGTCTTCTCTCCTCGGCTGCGCTTGCGCCATTGCTGTCTCGATCTGTGCTCGGTCGGTCTCTCGCGAGTTCGTGCAGTGTGGTGCTCGACAGAGTGGACTCGCTTGCTCTTCTGCCACGCCAGTTTTATGTACAGAGTTTACGGTATGGGCCTGTACATGGCTGTCCTTGCGGTCGGCGTCGGCGAGCGCCCAGGATGACGCCGCGTGCGTCGCGGTCCTGGCCTCGTGGCGTCGGAATAAAGGTTGGCGGCGAAGGCATGAGCTGCACGTGTACAGACGCTTCGTGTAAGTTGCACTCGTGTCGTCTCGTCGCAGAATTTTTATGATTGCACGGATACTAGCTAGATTTTTTTGGATTAAATCATTAAACGGATACTAGCTACTCCGTAGATGCGTGAGGTATGCCCGTACTACGAATAGCTGTCCACAGATTCCTCATGGTTTGGTAGAAGCTGAGGTGAGGTGAGGGAGGAGAGGAGAGGCCGCTGCTGCTCATGTTGTATCTTCGATCTTCGAATGTGGGAGCAAAGAGACGAGGAAAGCGATGCGATTACAGCCCAAAACGAGCGGGATCGGATTTGAATAAGCCTATTAAGCCAATATCAGATTACAAAGTTATAGATTACGAACGAGTTTTTTTTTAAATAATATTATTTTAATTCAAAATTACAAATTAATTTCTCTGATTTGCGGAATTACACAACTGTGGTACTATCGTCTGCTGGGTAGACGAAAATAGAGATTTCATCCACTAGATAGACGATTACCCTAATTTCGTCTGTTGGGTAGACGATTTCTAAGTTTTCGTCTAATGAGAAGACGAAATATAGGATTCGTCCACTCGTTGGACGAAAATATGGCCGCAGGACGAAAGGCTGCAAGGAGGACCGAAGGGCCCCCCGTTTTCGTCGGCTCGGTAGACGAAATACTGATTTCGTCCAACGGTTGGACGAAATTTGTCCCCTAAGCCGGACCACATCGCCCACGTCCGGCCGGCCCGTGAACTCGTGCTCTCTCTCCCCGATTGGATCCGAGGGGGGGCGGCTGGGCAGCGGTAGCGCAGGCCGGCGGCGGGCGGCGGCTCCGGCTGGCGGGCGGCGGCGGCTCCGG
>OAMR01000507.1:238932-283103 GCA_900205405.1 Echinochloa crus-galli | reverse complement strand
CGAGCGGACGGCGGCCGGTGGGGCGCGGGGCGCACCGGCGCCGCGGCCGGTGGGCGCGCTGGTGCCGCTGCGCCATGCAGTGGGTGCGGCCGGGCGGCAGTGCTAGGTAGACGAAGCAGCCGCCGGCGGTGAAGGAGCAGCAGCAGGTATTTTTTTTCTTTTTGCTATTTTTTAAATGTTAAATATTGTATTAGTAGTAAATCATTAATGTAGGTTGTATTTTATTGAAAATATGAGAAAAATAAACATTTAACTTGAAAAATACTTGTAATAATATATGATATGGAGTATGATAATCTACTTATATTATGTTTTCAAATTGGGCCGGTGAAACCGAAGACATAAATGTGATTTGTGATAATGTTCAAATTGGACACCCTAAACATCAATTTTGGTGTTTATTTTTGTGGAAATTAGTAGTGTTAATTTAATTATTGTATGGAATTTAATGTTGTAGGTTATTGATTTGTCAGGCAGCCTAAATGTCGAATTCAAATGAACTTAGGATATATTATGGCAATGGAGAAATCGTTTATGGTCCAACTGGGGTTGATCTTAGTCCATTCGCTTTCACTAGTCTTGTGCATCCAAACCCAAAGGAAGCAAATATTAGAGATCTGATTTATTGGCTTGTAGTCTGTTTTCAAATGGATGCACATGTTTATTCAGTTACGGTTAAGCGCTTATATATTCGGAGTTTGAATCCATTGTACTATGACCTAAAGGCAGCAGACAGGACGTATATATGGAGAAAATGGGTTCAGTGGTGTAGGCAGCACAACGTACCATTAACTATTCTGGTGCAGCCGTGTGCAAAAGGGCCCGATGTGGGACAGAGTAGCTCCTCTTCACAAATGCCCGAGACAGAGAATATTTCTGGGGGTGAGATCCCAATTGAACAGCTAGACATAAGTGAGCCAGAGAGGACGGCGGACGATGTTGATGGTTTGGCTGATGCTGGAGAGGAGGTTGAAGAAATAGTGGAAGAGTTAGAAAGGGCGGACCGCAATGCTATGTTTGAGGATGCAAATTTGTATGAAAATGAAAATAGCGATGAAGAACAAGATTTTGATGAAGAAGAGGTTGATGAGGATGGAAGTATTGGCCCAATACCAGAACAATGGAATAGGATAGATGGAGCAACGATGGAAGCTGCAGACATACACCAATCTCGCACTATGTATGGTTGCAGCATGGTAGATGTAGGCCAATTGTTTCCAAATAAGCAAGAACTGAAGGACACAGTGTCAAGGTGGGCGGTCATGTCACTTAGGGAGGTGTGAGTTCAAACTTCAAGCCCAACAAAATATAGTGTAAAGTGCAGAACTACTGGATGTAGTTTCTACGTCCATGCATATAAGCCAAAGAATGAGACGCAGTGGATAGCTTCGAAGGTAGAGGACCATACATGTACACTGCAGAGCCTAGGTGAGAGGCACCGCAATTTGACTGCATCTTTGATTGCAAATGAACTGTACAGTGAGATAATTGAAAAGAAAGATATGGAATGCTCGTATATCCAAAATGCTATACGACGCCAATTCAAATATAAAATCAGTTATCAGAAAGCCTGGCGGGCAAAGCAGTTGGCCCTAGAGAAACGATGGGGTAGTTATGAGGCATCGTATTGCAACCTACCACGTGTGCTTGAAAATTTGAAGGAGAGGAACACTGGCACATACACTGCTTTTAAGGAAACGATAGTTGCAAATGCACCAAATACTTTCAAACGTGCATTTTTTTCTTTAGGGCCATGCATCCAGTCATTCAAGCATTGTCGCCCTGTGCTATGTGTGGATGGTACCTTCTTGACTGGCAAGTATAAAGGGCAGATCCTCACTGCAATTGGAGTAGATGCAAACCAACAAATCCTTCCAATAGCATTTGCCTTTGTGGAGGGTGAGAAGAGGGCAAGCTGGTTATGGTTCCTAAGACATTTAAAGGTCGGGGTAGTGGGTACTCGACCGAATGTGTGCCTCATTCATGACCGTCATAAGGGGTTATTATCTGCCATTAAGTCACTACAGGAGGATGCTGAGGAGCCTTGGCCATGGCCTGACCTTCAGAGTAGGTGGTGCATGAGGCATATGAGAGCGAATTTCTATAATAAATTTAGGAGCAAGAAGTTGATGAAATTGTTCAAGTTATTATGCTGCCAAAACCAAGAAGTTTTTTTACTAGTATGTTTATTAAAGAATCAATCCAAAAAATTCTTTTAGGGAGAAATTCCTAGATTTATATATGATCCGTAAAGAGCATGTTTTTCAGTATATCTTACATACCAAATACTGAGCGACAACTTCCTTTCATGTTTGAAGTGGATTAATGGTGACAAATGGGATTGATAAATGTTTCTTGCACTGATTGAAGCAGAACCAATAGAAAAATGGGCTCTACTATTTGACACATTAGGAGCAAGGTTCGTAGTTTCGTTATGCGTGTATAGAATTTCGAATGATGCATTAAATTCATGCTTTGATCGGTGTTGAATTGTCTAATATTTTAGGTGGGGTATCATGACTTCGAACCTTGCCGAGGTTTACAATTGGGTAATCAGGGGATTGCGAGGTCTCCCCCTCGTTGCAATAATAGAAGGTATGTTGTATGGCATTATTCGGTACTATCAGGAAAGGCACGCGAAGGCCGTTCTTCATAGCACATCAGTTCAAACACCGTATTGTGTCAGGATGTATGAACACCTAGAAAAGGCCGTCACCAAATCTGCCCAACACATAGTTGTCTCCATGGGTCAAGGTGAGCAACGGTTCCAGATTACCGTGAGAGCTAAAGGAGGTGTAGGTAGGGAGACAGTGCTTGTTACACATGAAGTGAATTTTGGGCAGCAATATGATGGAAGGGCCGAGTGCACATGCAACAAACCAAAGCTTTTCCACGTTCCTTGTTCACATGTCTTGGCTTCGTTGTCTCAAGTGAGAGTTTCAAGTACGGCCTACATCTCCCCATTTTACTTAAAGGAAAATGTAGAGCAAACATGGACCGATGAGTTCTATGGATTTATGGTACGCGACAACTTCACAGTTTACAACAAAGACTTGCCAATCTGCCTGCCACCAATGGATTCACTTCGTCACTCACATGGCAAGGTGGGCCGCCCGAAGACAAGGCGTATTCGCAATGACATGGATGAGTCTGAAGTAGGAGGACCAATGAGAAGATGCAGGACATGTGAAGACTTTGGCCATAAGACGAGTGCTTGTCCAAGAGGCAGTGGTGAAGCAACTCAGGAAGGCCCGTCGACTTCAGGAGGTGCACGTGGGAGAGGGCGTGGTAGAGGCCGTGGGAGAGGGCGTGGTACTGCAGGACGCACATCAGTAGATGAGGACGTGTACGCGGTGTAGCTTATATAATATAAGGGACCATTATGTTATAAATTTGTAATAATGGACTATTAGCGGACTTATGTTATTGTGTTGTAATATTGGATTAGTAGCATATTTCTATTTATGTGTTGTAATATTGCACCATTATCGGGTTTATGTTAATTTGTTGTAATATTGGATCATTATTGCAGTTCTTTGTTGTATTCTAAACAGTGATGGAGCTCATCGACGACTCCATTGACCGATAGCATCGTGCGTACGCGCACGTCACACAGGGAAATGATGCTGTGCCGTTGTTACGAGCGCGTGCACCGAAGAAAGCTTGGGCCATTCACCCTGAGTGGGTTCCGAGGTAGTAATGTTATTTTTGCGGAAATGTTTCTTGTATTTTTTTATATTTGTTTAGTACTAATAAATTACCAACTTCTATTTCTTTGTTAGGTTGGGGCGTGCAGGCCTTCTCCCGCTGGCGCGAATGGTCGAAGCCACTTGGGAGGATGCAGGTGATGATGATGAGCATGGCGAGGCCCATGAGCAGCCCGAACGGTCCAGACGTTTTCCGTACGACCAGTCCCTCCTTTCTGCCTTGGTGGATCGATGGAGGCCCGAGACACACACGTTCCATATGCCCGTTGGGGAGATGGCGGTGACGTTGCAGGATGTGTCTATGCTCACAGGCCTACCTATCCATGGTACGCCTATTGGACCCTCCGACACTCCCGAGGGCTGGCGTGACGACTTGGCAGTCAGGTTTCAGGGTGTTGTGAATGGGCCTTTGAACCTCCAGATTGCAGCAAACAAGAAACATGGCCCGCAGTTGCAGTGGCTTAAGCAGTTCCGGGTATGTTTTCCAATTCACAGTAATGTATTCATTCTATCACTATTAGACTTGCTTATTTATCATATTTTATAATTATGTCTTCATTTTTTCAGTTGGAGAGGATGGCAGCTGAGCCGACACAGTTGCAGATCACGCGACACTTCGAGGCGTACTTGTTGTGGTTGCTGGGGAGGGTCATGTTTACGAGCTCACATGGAGACACTGTTGATGCCCAGTGGATACCCTACGCCCGGGCTATTGCGGAGAACGACTTAGCCGAGATCCCACAGATTGCTTGGGGATGCTCTGTGCTGGCCTGGACGTATCGTGGATTGTGTCAGGCATGCACGAGGAAGAAGAGTAACTCCAACTTGACTGGTATGCCTCTACTGCTCAACCTTTGGTGCTACGAGCGGTTTCCTGTAGGACGTCCGTACGTCCATCCGGAGACATATACACCCGACATGTACACGCATGGAGTCAACACGATTGATCGACCGACTATGGGTTCCCATTGGACACGACGTCGTGTAAGTATTCACATGTCCATGATAGTATTATATACGAGGTGTATACTATTTGTTTAACTATCATTTATTATGACATACTAACGTCACATTGTTTATTTCAGCCACAGTGGGCAGGACTTCAGGTTCGATCCGGGTACGAGGCCTTCACTGAGCAGTTTGACCACCTGCGACCTGAGCACATGGTTTGGGAGCTGTACACGCAGCACGCGATTCACTACAGATCCAGTGGCCTTGGTATCTCATAGAGCTGTTACGAGGATAGTGAGTTTTGGATGACGAGGAAGAAATTGGTGTTTGATGTTTTTGTTGAGGACTACGCGGTGCATCGAGTGATGCGACAGTTTGGGCTGCGCCAGGAGGTCCCGGTCGAGCTTGGTTACTTGGTTCCTCGTAACGTGCATGGGTAAGTTCAATTCGACACTCACTGTAGCATTCATATCATAAATATCATCAATTCATTTTCGTGTTTATTTAAAAAATGTCATGAAGGTATAAAATGCAGGGTCCTCGAAAGACACTAGCCGAGCTCACACAGAGGATGCAGACGTGGCTTGATGCATGGCCTCTCAGGGATATACCACTCAGGGGTTCAACCCCGTACCACCAGGTTCGTATTATTCGAAAAATTCATTCTTCCTTTGCAATGTTTACTATTGAATTGAATGTAATGCATAATATAATTCAATACAGTTCCGCCACCGTACGAGGTTAGACATGGTGTTTCTGGGTCTTCACACACAGGTTCAGAGCCGTTCGTGTCCCTGCATGAGGTGGAAGATTTGTCACAGTTCTTCAGCTACCCACAGCCTACTCAGGTCACACAGGAGGTAGTGGATGAGGCGTCCACACCCGTGGTTGCTGGTCCTCATCCACGCAGACGGGAGATTAGGCCGGCAGACCGCTACTCACCGGCAGACTACGAGAACCGTCGGGCCCCGGCATCGGCGCGAAGGCCGAAGCGCCAAAGGGGACAGCGAGAGGGAGGAGGCAGGGGTCCTGAGTAGGTGTAGACTATTATGTATCATTGTAGACATTGGGTTCATAGACCGGTGCAAGCTATGATGTATCTTTGCGGATTATGATGTCCTTTGGTTCGATCACAGCTGAATTGGAGGCATTGCGGCGCCAATTGGAGAATTTGAGGTCTGACTCTAACGTCAGCCGCCAAGAGATCAGGTGTGTAACAGATAGAATGGATGAGCTGCTGTATCGGGAGGAAATGATGTGGCTTCAACGTTCCCGAATTTCGTGGTTGAAGGAAGGTGATAGAAACACAAATTATTTCCATCGGCAAGCAGTTTGGAGGGCTCGGAAAAATCGAATTAAAAAGCTGCGGGATGGCACTGGGGCGTGGCATGAGAATCCACAGGAGCTGAAACAGATGGCGACCAATTTTTTCAAAGGCCTGTTCTCTGCGGATCCGGGAGTGGTACCTCAGGAACTTTTGGATTTAACAGAAGCTAAAATTTCCGATGATATGAATCAACAGCTGTGCCAAGAATTTACTGAGAAGGAAATTTCAGATGCTTTGTTTCAGATGGGACCGCTGAAAGCGCCCGGGCCGGATGGTTCCCGGCTCGGTTTTTTCAGAGACACTGGGAAACACTGAAAGAAGATGTGATCCGGGCTGTGAGGAAATTCTTTGAGGATGGGGATATGCCGGCGGGTATAAATGACACGGCGATTGTTCTTATTCCCAAAGGCGATAATCCGGAGGAGCTCAAAGACTTTCGACCAATTAGCTTATGCAATGTGATTTATAAGGTCATATCCAAATGTTTGGTCAACAGGCTAAGACCCTTGCTGGGGGAAATTATCTCTCCGGAACAAAGTGCATTTGTCCCGGGTCGTCTGATTACTGATAATGCCCTCATTGCGTTCGAATGTATCCATGCTATTCAGAAGGGGCCGGGTGATAAAGGAGAGTTTTGTGCATACAAGTTGGATTTATCGAAGGCGTACGATCGTGTTGATTGGGGATTTTTACAAAGGTTACTGGTGAAGCTAGGCTTTCAGGGACAATGGGTGCAGTGGATCATGACGTGTGTCACCACTGTACGCTACTCCGTCCGCTTCAATGGGGTGCCTCTGGCGCCCTTTTCCCCTTCACGTGGTCTGCGCCAAGGTGATCCACTGTCGCCTTACCTCTTCTTGTTGGTTGCTGATGGTTTGTCCACTTTACTGAAGCACTATGAGGGGATGGGACAATTAGAGGGCCTCAAGGTTTGCAGAAGGGCTCCTAGTATCTCGCATTTGTTGTTTGCTGATGATAGTCTCCTTTTCTTTCGAGCAAATGAGGCCCAAGCTGGTGTGGTTAAACAAGCTATATCTATTTTTGAGAAGAACACGGGACAATTGCTGAGCCCAAGTAAATGCTCCCTGATAGTTCGTGGAGGTAGAGATGACACAGAAATTCAGCAAGTCAGAGCCATTCTTGGTGTGGAGAGGGTGGATTTTGAGGAAAAATATTTGGGGCTTCCTACGCCGCTTGGTCGGATGAAGAGAGATCGTTTCCAACCACTACAGGAACGGTTTCTGAAGAGAATGTCTGCTTGGCGTGAGAAAGATCTTTCTGCTGCTGGGAAAGAAGTTCTGATAAAGTCCATTGCCCAGGCCTTGCCAAACTATATTATGAGTGTGTTCAAGCTCACAGGGGGGCTGTGTGAGGACCTGATGAAGGCGATCAGAGCGTATTGGTGGGGTGCAGAAAAAGGCCGAAGGAAAGTTCAATGGGTCCCGTGGAAAACACTGATTTTGCCAAAGTTGCATGGTGGTATGGGATTCAAGGATATGCAGCTGTTTAATCAGGCGTTGCTGGCTCGTCAGGCATGGCGGTTGTTGATTTATCCTGATAGCCTCTGTGCGAGAGTATTGAAGGCAAAGTACTTTGCATCTGGTAACCTGCTGGATACAGTCACGGCTAGTGATGCTTCTGTTACATGGAGAGCCGTTGAATATGGATTGGAATTACTCAAGAAGGGGACAGTATGGCGCATTGGTGATGGTAATTCTGTTCGGCTTTGGCGTGACAATTGGCTACCGCGGCCTTTTGGTATGAAGGCCATTGGACCAGTGCGCACCTGTAGGATTCGTCGAGTCTGCCATCTTATTGATCATGCCTCGCAAACTTGGGATGAAGCTGTGGTGAGAAGATACTTTCACCCTTGTGATGTTGATGAGATTCTGAAGATTAAGTTGCCTCACACCCCATGTGAGGATTGGCTGGCATGGAATTTTGAAAAATCGGGTATGTTTTCTGTGAGGAGTGCTTACAGATTGGCCATGAGGGACAAATATGAAATGGGCTCTATTGGGAGTAGTAGAAACCCGGATGGAGAGCGGGTGATATGGAAGAAAGTATGGAATGCCCGGGTGCCATCCAAAGTCAAGGTCTTTGCTTGGAAAGTGATTCAGAATGGACTCCCAACTAGAGCTAATCGGCACTATCGTCACCTGGACAGAGAGATCGGATGTGAACTATGTGGACTGCAGTCAGAGACCTGTTTTCATGCCGTCATATCTTGCTCACATGCTCTAGCGTTAAGACAGGCGCTGAGGGACAAGGTGGCGTTACCAGCTGAGGAGGATCTGACCTTCTCTGGCCCTGAGTGGTTATTATCGATCCTTGAAAGGTATGATTCAGATACTATCTCAAACTTCCTGATGCTAATTTGGAGGTGCTGGGACGTCAGGAATAAAGTCCTACAAGCGGGCGAAAAGATATGCATAGCTAGCTCGGTCACCTTTGTCACTAGATACTTGGATGCACTATTCCAAGTCCGACAACAGCAGCCATTGTCGGACGATAGGGGAAAGCAGAAGGTTTATGCTGAAAGCGGGCCAAGGCAAGAGGAGCAAACGCCTAAGGTTACCAATAGGTGGATCCCGCCAGAAGGTGTGGTGCTCAAGATCAATGTTGATGGTGCGTTCATTGTGAATACTGGCAAGGCCTCGATTGGCGTGGTGATTCGTGATAATCTGGGCAGGCATATGCTTTCTGCCTGGAGATGTCTGAATTTTTGCAGGGACGCTGAGGAGGCGGAGGCACAAGCATGCCTGGAAGGGATTCGGATGGCGGCGAATTGGCCAGATCGCCCAATGATCGTGGAATCAGACTGTTCTACAGTCATGTCTAAGCTACAGGCTCCGGATTTGGATAGGTCCCTAATTGCCCCAATTATCCGTGATGTTTTGAGAGAAGCGGGACAGTTGCATGGAGTTGCTTTCGGTAGGATCAGGCGGGAGCAGAATAAAGTAGCTCATGAACTTGCTCACTTTGCTATTCGTTCGGGTGGAGGGGGGGTGTCTTCAGTCAGCCCCCCGGTGTGTGTAGCTCCCCTACTATGTAATGAGAAACCTTGATCAATAAAGCTCTCCCTTTCGCAAAAAAAAAAAAAGATAGGCCGGGAAGAACTTGTTTCTCACGACTTTCTACCTTATTTCGAGTAAAAATATGTCAATTCACCAATATACGATATTTAAAACTTACTATCACACTTTGTTGTATTTTTTAACTTGAGGAGACAAATTTCGTCTACTGACTGGACGAAAACTAATTTCGTCCAGTGAATAGACGAAATCCATAATTTTGTCCATCCAGTAGACGAAATCGCTTTTCGTCCGACGAAAATAGATTTCGTCATGCACGGTCCACTTTTCGTCATGCATAATCGTCTGTTGGTTGGACGATTTTGATTTCGTCTAATCAGTGAACGAAATTTGACGAAATTACGGTAATTTCGTCGACCCAACAGACGAAAACTATATTTCGTCTCATGAACTGACGAAATCACATATTTCGTCTGCTGGGTAGACGAAATCTCTATTTTCGTCTACCCAGCAGACGATACTACCACAGTTGTGTAATTTCACAAATCAGAGAAATTAATTTGTAATTTAATTTGTAATTTTGAATTAAAATAATATTAATTAAAAAAATCGATTACGAACTGATGAGTCAAAACAAACGCCGGTAACGCTACCCTCCGTAAAACATTCACGTTATATTCGGTGAACCAAACACTGTCATAGACCAAATAAGTGGTCTGACACTACTTGTGAGAGACGAAACAGTCAAATACGCCTCTAATTTTAGATTGAGGCTGTATTGGGGTATTGGACCCCGTGTGGCAGTACGCGTTTGCGGTAAAAATTACTGTCTGATACCCGTCTGGCATGCAAATCGAGGCGAGGCCGTCCACCAAGGCCGTGTTTCAATGGTGACCGGAAAAAAATTTTCTAAAGAGAATCTTGCACGTATGAAGTATCTATTTGCAAAATCTACTTAGAGATGAGTGTAACTTTGCGCGACGAATCTAACGAGCCTAATTAAGCCATGTTTTGCTACAGTAATAAGTAACCATTCTCTAATCACGCGGTCCAAGGCCTCATTAGATAGGTCTTGTGAATATAGTTCAATGTTGTGAAGATAGTTTTGTAAACTGACTTTATTTAATATCCTTAATTATTGGTCAAAGGGTGGAAAAAATTTTCAAAAAAACACGGCCCAAGTCTAGTGCAGTAGCCTCGACGTGGCGTGGGGCCCGCCTACGGTCGTTGCTCCCTCGCCTCCTCCTGCCTCCTCCAGCGCCGCCGCCGCCTGTGGCCTCCTTCCCCTCCGCTGCCGCCGCTCCTTCTGATTCGGTCACTCCCACATGCACACCCACACGTACGGATCAACGAAAACAGCCATCAGACAGCGCCTTCTCGATCTACAAGAGCAGTGCCTCAATACTCACAAGCATCACTCCCGCGGCCGCCGCCATCCCCGCAGCTTTCGAGGTGGAGCTCGAATCGCCGTAGCACCCCGTCAAATCGTCAGAACCCTCACCGGCCGCGCCGGTCCCTGACTCACGCGGCTCCTCGCGGGCCTCTTCTGCTGCGGCTACGCGCCCCACCCACGGCAGCTGCGGCCGCCGATGATCTTGTTATCGACGAGGACCCGTCGTGCATCTCCTCGCCATCCGCCGCCACCACTGTGTCTCGAATCCCTTCTTGGGGTCGGCGGCGAGGGCGTGTGTGAACTTGATGCGCTCGCGTGCCTCCTTCTCGAGGGGCCTGAGCGCGTCCTCGGGGAGGGAGGAGGAGCGTGCGGAGGAGGCGAGCGCGGAGGAGTGGAGGAAGGAGAGGGCCGCGAGGAGGAGGAGCAGGAGAAGCGCCGCGAACGGCGAATGCCGTGCGGAGCGCGGGATTTTTAACTTTTTATCGTTAGAGGGTGGCGCCTCCTCCGATAGCAGCCTAACAAATGACGCTACATTTTTACCACGCAATGAACAAAAGCGCTATAAAAACACCACATTTGCATCCGTGGCACGCCGAGTCAGCAGTACACGCTGGACTGAGGTCACCTGTCCGTGTAAAATGTCCCTCATACCCTTCTGTCCCCTTCCTCCACTCTATCTACTGTCACTTACAAGTGAGACCCACGTTGCAGGTCATCTTCAAGCTCCAGCCGTTATCCCCACCAGCGGCTCCGCCTTCGCCCGTGCACCACCGCTGCGGCCCTCCGCCCCCGCCGCTGCTCCTGCCGCCCCGGCCCCGCCGCCGTAGCTCCGTCTCCACCGCCCCAGCCCCGTCGCCGCAGCTCCGGGCACCGCCGCCCCTGGAACCGTCGCCCGCGGCCCCGCCGCCGCGCTCCAGCTGTTGCCTCCGCCAATGCCGATCTTGCCCCATCTTGACTGTGTGTGAGCTTCAAGCTTCGAGCAGCAGCAGCACGCGAAGCGGCGCTCCACGACGGCGCCATCGTCGCATCAGCGGAAGCTGTCGTCGCAGCAGCGGAAGCCGCGGCGGGCGTCGTGCCGCCGGTCACCGTGGTCCTCGACGGCCACTGCATCTCCCCACCGCTTCCACCTCAACCGCCACACCGGCTACCGCAGCCTCGCGGCCGCGCTCCGCCGCCTGTTCGTCGACGCGGACGACGACGACCGCTGCGAGGACAACGGCCTCGACCTCGCCAATGCCATCCCGGGCCATGTGGTGGCGTACGAGGACATGGAGGACGACCTGCTCCTCGCCGGCGATCTCAAGTGGAAGTAAGACCATCGATATATCAACTCCTGATTACACAATCCCATGCCTTTTTTTATTTCGTTGTATAAAAAACACAGACGTCTTCAGTTTCTTGGCTTGTGTTCATGTTAGTTTAACTGTGAATTCGCAGCGATTTCGTTCGTGTGGCGAAAAGGATCCGAATTTTTCCTGTCAAGACGACAAGCAGGAGGGAGGGGAGAGAGAAAAAGGAAATGAGGGGGAGGGGGAAAAATAAAAAAATGCACATACGGTGGTAGTTGATATGGATTATAGGTATAGAGGATGACGCGTGCGGAAAAAAGTGACGTAGAGTAAAGAATTTCAAAGACTTGACGGGAATATTACTTTTAAGGGATGAAAATGAAGTGAGAGCCTGACATAAACAGCTGAGCCACAACAGACAAGCAGGCAAGCAGCACAACAGACTGCACCGCTCACCGTCCATGGTGCCTCCCACGAAGACCCAACCCGGCGCTTCCCCAAAGTCCATCAACGTCTCCCCTGCCGGTCGTCTTCCGGCCCCTGCGTAGCCCGTGCGGGTCTACTCGGGAGGGACACCGTCCGCACTGCCTGCGCGTCGTCGCCACAGCCTTCTCTGGCCCCCGTCTCTCCTTGTCACCGGCCTTGGTGGTAAAGAGAGCGGGGTCCATTCTGATCTGCTGTCCTCTACTAGATTTATTTTTTTATTAGATTTGTCTTCTTTCAAATAATTTTTTTTTCTCTACAATAATTAGATTAGGTTGTATCTTTGATATGCTTTTTTACCGTACTGGATCTCTTCAAGTGGATGCGTCGTTCGGAGGCGCTGTGTTCTTCGTTGAGGGATCGAGGTACGCTGGCCTAATCATGTTTGAGGAGGGATTGGATCTGTTTTCTCCTATGGTGGAACTATCTTTTCGGTCGTTGGTGCTACTATCGGCGGAGTTGGATCTGCTGTGATGGCTAACGGCGGCGGCGGATCTTATGGTCAGTTCAACCTTCAGAAGATATAGTCGATGTGCTTTCGGCGCGTTTTACTCCCTACGGTGGTTAAACATACAACACCTGTTTTGCGGGTTTCATTTGTGTAGTCTTCTGTTGATTAGGACTGTGGTTTTCGAGTTCGGATCTAGTGCAGTTCCGTGGCGATGGAGTTTTCTGAAGCAGTGGACGGTGTCGGTCGCCAGAAAGATGAAGTGCAGAGACCTAGTGACGTGTTTCAATGGCGGTGTTCACTTCCCTGAAAAGGGAATTTGAATTTGGGTGAAAATGTCACAAACACTGTAGCGCACTGTAACACTTTTCGTTTATTTGTGGTAATCATTGTCCTACCATGATCTAACTAGGCTCAAAAGATTCGTCTCGTCGTGTACATCAAAACCATGCAACTAGTTTTTTATTTACCCATGTTTAGTACTCCATGCATGAGGAGAGAGATTTGATGTGATAGTGAATAGTGAAGTTTAAAGAGAGAAAGTTTTAGGAAAGTTTTGGATTTGAAGGGAAGTGAACGCTGCCAATGTAATTTTAGGTCTCAGCTGTAAAAGGGTTATATTTTAATGAAATCCGATCACTCTCGAAAAAAAATGTCCATCAACGTCACTCAAAAAAAAAGGTCCATCAACGTCCCCTCACATCAAACGACCAATACGTGGGGGCCCAAACCAAAATTCCAAGAGGAGGAGATCGCGGTATTCACAATCCCTTCGAATCCGAGAACTTCTCTGAACTTCTTCGGAGTTCAGTTCAGTGTCAAGAACGCTGAAATGGCGATCCCTTCTCCCCATTCCCCACCGGGATATTTAATTATTTGCCGTCGTTACGGGAGTCACTCCTCCAGTTGCCAGTTTTAGGATGGTCCTTACAGATTTGGCATTCTTGCGCTGGACCTCCTCATCATTTGCCACTTTTGCTGACGTGGCACGCCATGTTAGACAGCCAGCGTGGATGGAGCATGGGAAACGACCAAATTGCCCCTGTGTTTCTTGTGATAGAAATCCCATTCTCCTTCCCCAGCCACTGACGCATGGGCCCACGTGTCAGGAGAGTTCAACCTCCCGCCGGCCACCGTCTTCAACCTCCCGCTCAAGGTCAAGCTGCTGGTACGCAGGCGGCGTCGGGGCTGAATCGCGGCCTAGCGGCGAGCCAGGAGGGTGCGCGGACGCGGCTGCGCGAGCGCTGAACCGAGCATCCGCAGCCCGGCGGCGGCGGGGCGGGCGGACGGACGCTCCATCCCGGGCGGAGGACCTCGAGCCCGGCCACCTTGCTGCTCGGGACTGCGGATCGCGGGGCGCGGCGCGACGAAGAACCTGATGTTCGACAACGAGAACGGGAAGATGGAGGGCGTGGACTTGGTGAAGGACGACGGCAACAAGACCCGCATCTCGGAGGAGAGCGCCAAGGTCGCCGGCGCCGCGCTGAAGGTGAAGCCGGTGGCGAAACCGGAGGCAGAGGAGAAGACGGCGGCGGCGGCGGAGGCGGAGGCCCGGCCGAACGCGCAGGCGGAGCTGCTGACGGAGCGCGCGGCGCAGAACTGGACCTGCCCTCCTCCGCGCTCGACGGGCTCGCAGACAGGCACGGCTAGAGGTAGGAGATGACGGTGTGGGTCCCGGTGGCAGAGAGATGACAAGGGGACGGGCAAGCCGGTCTTTTCGCGTGCAGCGACTTGGTTCAGTCCACGCTGGCTGTCCGACCCGGCGTGCCACGTCAGCAAAAATAGCAAATGGTGAGGAGGTCCAGCGCAAGGAAAAAATAAATCCGTAAAAGCGATCCTAAAACTGGCAACCGGAGGACTGACTCACATAACGATGGCAAATAATTAAATATGCCTTCCCACCTCACCTCCACCGGGCAGCACCGCTCCGGCTAGCCACTACCCCGAAACGTCCCATCTTTCTCGGTTTCTTGCCGTGAGAATCCCCCCGACTTTCTTGGCTTCTTTGGTTGAAACCCCCGGCCCCAGGATTCTTGGCACGCCGGCGGCCGGGGCCGCCTCGCCGCTGATGCAATCTTCCGGCGAGGGTGCTACCCGGGGGGAGGTTAGTTGCAAGAAGAGGCGCCTCGAGCCCGCGATGTCATCCGGAGCCGTCGATGGGGAGGCGACCGGCCGCGTCAGCGACGGCGGCTGCTTACCCCTGAAGGTGAAGGGGATCGTCCGGCACCCGCTGCCGGGCTACGAGGCGCCGACGGGGCTCAGCTTCAGTCCCGACGACCGCCGGGTCGCCTTCCTCTTCAGCCCCGACGGCACCCTGCACAGGAGCGTGTTCATCTTCGACACCGAGGATGGGAGGCAGGAGCTGCTCTTCGCGCCCCCCGATGGCGGCGGGCTTCAGGAGGGAAACCTCTCCGCCGAGGAGCAGCTGCGGCGGGAGCGTGCCCGCGAGCAGGGCCTCGGGGTCACGTACTACGAGTGGTGCTTCGACTCGGACAGTGGCCGCGATGGTATCGTCGTGCCCCTGCCGTCCGGGGTTAGTACCTTCTCGGCGACATCTGGTTTAGTTTTTGGGAGATGCGTCAAGTTTAAATGGATTGGTTAGCTGTTATTCAAATGTATTGCTAGATTAATTATCGATGGATTGTTGTTGTTTTGGGTCACAATATGAGCTTTCTCTTGCTTGCCATCGAATTTTAGCCGTCAGTTGACATGTCTATGATGCTGCAATTTTCTGGGGTTGTGTTTGGGTTTATACATATTTCAAGATACATTTTGGTTAGTTGAATTGATGATCAATCATGAGATGTCCCTTGTTGAGATGAGCAATTTTCAGTTAAACAGTAACATGTTTCCTTAGAATGTTAGTAGCATATGGAGAATCTTAAGACATTATCTGGTTATCAAGAAGACACTTTTTTGTGATTTTTATCAGTAGCAATCAGGCAAGATTTTGGTGCTCAGGAACTGAATTCTGTGCGTGCGTGCGTGCGTGTGCGCAGGGCGGAGCTACGAAAAACCAGTTATTACTCACTAAATTTTCAACATGTTTATTCGAATGTTATGCGTATACTCGTGCCGCACCCTGCTATGTTCTTCTCTAGCTCTGCCCCTGCGTGTGTGTGTGTGTTTTGAAATGCAAGATCCAAAACACATATAGCGTTGTGAACCTTTTGTGTTTTGTTGCTCCATGTTCTGGAAAATTATAATGTAGTTTAAACAAATTTTAGATATTACATGATGCCAAATTCATCTTTTCAATAGGTTTACTTCCAGGATTTCCGTGGTTCAGAGCCAGAACTCAAGCTACAAAATTCACCTACTTCCCCAATCATTGATCCACATCTATCTCCATGTGGTAACATGATTGCCTTTGTAAGGGATGATGAACTTTATTCATTGGATTTTTCCGATGGTGTAATTAGGCAACTGACATTTGATGCTAAAGAAAATGGAAAGGTATGTATGCATTCTCGCTAATCAAAGTATTTTTCATTGATGTCATTTTTTCGAAGTTGCCAATTGCTATTAATGTGGTTGCAAGAAACCCACAAATAAAAAACAAGGTTGCAAGAGAACTTTTTGAATGCCTTGTAGTTTTTCTTGATATTTGTTACCTCCATTATGCAATCATATAATGTTTAGGAATTCTATTTATGTGTGCTAGTCTTTCACAGCTGTTGATCTCACATGCAAACTGTTTTCCTTGGCAAGGCCGATTTTTGTATGTATTCAACATGAATAGGTATGATGATTTTTTTTCACGTGGATATATGCAATTGAAGTATGCGTTGCAAATTACTGCACAATGTAGTGCCCACTTATGCAGGAACTTATCTAGTATATACATTTTTAATATTTTGTTGCGTGCCACTTGAATATTTTTACTTGATGCTATTATTCGGGCCATTGGAGGATGAACTATGTCTAATACTTTCCCTCCTTTCAGACTCATGGACTTGCGGAGTATATTGCACAGGTGTGCCTAATAATTTGCCATTATTGATCTTAATCTTAACACTTATTAATATGCTACTTTGATCATATTTCAGCACTTTGGTGTCTCATCCTTTGTAACTTCCTCACTTTAGGAGGAGATGGAAAGGAAGATGGGGTTCTGGTGGTCTCCAGATAGTGAGAACCTTATTTTTACTGAAGTAGATTCATCTGAACTCCCACTATATAGAGTGATGCATCAGGGAAAAAGTTGTGTTGGTCCAATTGCTCAAGAGGACCATCCATACCCCTTTGCTGGAGAAGCTAATGCTAAAGTGCGCCTTGGAGTTGTTCCTTCACATGGAGGAGAAATAACTTGGATGGATGTCCTTTGCGGTGAGCAGAATAAGTCCAATGGTGGCGAGGAGGAATACCTTGCTAGAGTTAACTGGATGCATAACAATGCTCTTGCAGTTCAGGTTCTTAACAGAACCCATACCAAACTTAAGCTGCTTAAGTTTGATATTGTTACAGGGAAAAGGGAAGTATTACTGGAAGAAAAGCATAACGTATGGGTTACAATACATGATTGTTTCACTCCTCTATATAAAGGAGCAAATGATAAATATCCCGATTGTTTCGTTTGGGCCAGTGAGAAGACAGGATTTAGACATTTGTATCTTTGTGATAAGGATGGAGCTTGCCTTGGACCTCTCACACAAGGTGATTGGATGGTTGACCAGTTGCTTGCTGTCAATGAGTGCACTGAACTGATATATTTTACTGGTACATTGGATGGACCATTGGAATCACATTTATATGTGACAAACCTTTATCCTGACTGGAGTCTACCATTACAAACACCCAAGAGATTGACTCATGGAATGGGATGGCATTCAGTTGTTCTTGACCATCAATTGCTAAGGTTCATTGATGTACATGAGTCATCAAAGTCTCCACCTGTGATATCACTTTGTTCATTGTTTGATGGAAGTGTGATAATACCAATATATCAACCAGTGACAGTCCCACGACTTATGAAGCTTCAGCAATTGTCTCCAGAGGTAGTCCAGATTGACGCAAAGGATGGGACCACCTTATATGCAAATATGTACCTACCTGATGAGAAGCAATTTGGACCACCTCCCTACAGAACACTAATTAGTGTATATGGTGGTCCTAGCGTACAAGTAGTGTATGATTCATGGAGTAACACAGTGGATATGAGAGCTCAGTACCTGCGGAATAAAGGCATATTGGTTTGGAAGGTTAGTGTTCTAGTCTTTTTAGCTTTTTTTTAAAAGCATTTGGTTAAGAATTCAAGTATACATTGTTTTACTTCTTCATTTGGGAGTCTCATGATAATTCATCATACTTCTTTATACTAGACAAAACTAGATGATAGAGAGAAATGTGAAATGGTAAGTTTATTTGCTGCTGTGTACTGTATTAATTATTGGGGTGTTTGATGTTTTGCTGAACTAGTTTTTCGCTGGTTAGCAGTCCATTGCAAGGAATTGGAAATGTTGTAGTTGGGAATCTTATTATCTGGCAGCTTGTCTGGACACCAGCTATGCCTTTAAGTAACTGGAGTAAAGAGAAAAGAATCCCACCAGTGGTTATGTGCAGCCATATTAGGAACTTTGTGGTCTGTGCTGTTGCTAGCTTGCATCATGGTTTTGTTCATCAGCTTTCCAGATACAAAGGCGTATGTGCATTTTTACAAATTAGGCAATTAAACCCTTTCTGATTCATGATAGTTCTTGTCACAGCGAGCAAATTGTTTAAAACTGTGCACACTCAGAATAATGTAATTGATACCACTACTACTATTTCTCTTAATTTAGTGTAGAGACTCAAAGATGCAGCTTGCAGAATCTCAATCTGCATGGAATGCATTGGTGGAAAGATTCCTCAGCCTAGGATACACATCATTCCTTGTAACATTGTTGTATTCACATTTGCAGCTGGATAACCGAGGTACTGCAAGGCGTGGATTGCAATTTGAGGGACAGCTGAAGTATAACATTGGTCGTGTGGATGCTGAAGATCAGCTGGCAGGTGCAGAGTGGCTAATGAAACATGGCCTCTCTATCCGGGGACGTATAGGCCTCTATGGCTGGAGCTATGGTGGATTTCTGTCAGCAATGTGCCTTGCAAGGTTCCCCGACATATTCTGCTGTGCCGTAGCTGGTGCTCCGGTCACGGCCTGGGACGGGTATGATACATTCTACACCGAGAAGTACATGGGCCTGCCATCAGAGAATAAGGACGTGTATGAATTCGCCTCGATCATGCATCATGTGAACAATCTCAAGGGGAAGCTGCTCCTTGTTCACGGCATGGTCGATGAGAACGTACATTTTAGGCACACTGCAAGGCTCATCAACTCACTGATTGCAGCAAGAAAGCCCTATGACATACTCATCTTCCCGGATGAGCGGCATATGCCGCGTGGGATATGCGATCGCGTTTACATGGAGGAGAGGATTAGAGAATTTTTGGATAGGAACCTGTGAGATTTGCGGCAAAATTTTGTTGCCTCCTTTGGGTAGATGAGAGCATCTGTATACCCTCCATATAGAAGGAAAAAAGATATAGATTTTTTTTAAATATGCAAAGAAGTCTACAGCCCAATCGCACAGTTAAAAGGCACAATGTTAATCCAGTTTGTTTTCCCTTTTTAATGGAACAGTTGCACGTAAGTGCGGCACACTGCCAGTCTGATTCTGTACCGTCTTAGAAAATTATATCGTAGCTTATTCCTTTGTGCAGGATGCTCCTATTTATTTTTCTTGCAGAAACTGAACTGAGCTTGTGAGCACAATGAAAAATGGTAGGCATGATGATAACTGGAATGTATTGTTATGGCTGTGACGAAGAATTTAGAGATGAGTACTGCGTTGTTTGTTCTTTTAGTTTGTGCGCTTTTGAGATGCTTGCCATGTCTCTCTTAGTTCTGTGAGTTGGGTTCGGCTCTGCCAAATTTGGGTTTTGGGCTTCAGAGTGTTGTGGATTCTTGGGGAAAGGAGAGGGTTTGATAATTGGGAAAATTGGACAGCGGACAAGAACGTGTCTTTTGCTGTAGGACACTGAGAAATAGGGCTTTGCTAAAAGGCACTGTAATTATGTGCCAATTTACTACCACACACATAATATTTCCTTCTCAAATAGTGTAAAAAATCTTAGGTCAGTCTCAATGCAAGTTTCATGAACACAATTACCTAGAGTGACACATCATCTAAAAATGTTTGAAACTACGATGAAACACCTCTCTCAATGCATAATTTCATCAATTGTTATTTTCTAGGTCACATGCAAGATACAAGCTGTCTAGGTCACTATGTAGATGCGGTTTTATCATCATGAAACTCATTTCACCTCTCTCTTTATTAATACAGTGCCACATCATCAAAAATACTGACATGGCAATCAATTTAGCTTTAGTGCACAGTTTCACTACACGGTTATCTACACCAGAAACTAGATAATTGTTCTAAAAGAGTCTCACATATCATGAAACTCTTCCTTCTCTCTCATATGCCACATAGCGCATTTAATGTCATGAAACTCTCCTATAAAACCTCCACTGAGACTGACCTAATACAAATACAAAGAAGACTTGCTCTCTTCACGCCATCTTCCTCCTACGTGGCTGTAGCAGGCACCGCACTCGCCTCAAACGAGCCCCACATGCGCTCGCCAAGATCCACCGGAGCGCGGCAGGCGAGGGGCTGACGGATGGACGGTCGTCATGGGCTCCTGTACGACCGACGCGGACCAGACCTACGGGTGGCGGGGTCATGGAGCCTGTGCGGCCAGCGCAGAACGCCTGCTGACGGCGATTGACGAGCGCGGTGGCTGGTTTGGGCTGGCGCAAGCAGCCTGCGGGCTTGACCGAGGCAAGCGCCCGCTAACACGGTGACTGATCGTGGGTGAGTATCATAAGCAGGGATTCATCAGAACCTGTTTAAATATTCGACTACGGGTGTAACACGCACCAAGATTCTATCTATATGGCGACGGTGGGAGCAAAAGATTTAGACAGGTTTAGATCGCTTGAGAGCGTAGCACATTATGTCCTCTGTGTGGTGGATGTATTGTTGTTGGTTCAATCTCTTACATACTGCACTTTATATTCTGTTTATAGCCTTCCTCTTGGATTGTGGTAGTAAAAGGATTTACCGTCTTTGGTGTGAATCCGACGTTTCTTGTGGGGCACCACCTTGCAAACAATGTTCTCCTGTCAAGCGGTGTTGTGCCTAGGGCCAACTTTTGACAGACAGGGTCTTCCCAGAGGGACTCCGAGGTATCCCGTGGTTGCCCTGTGCTCCCATGCACTCCTCAGGGCTACGGGCACTTCTTCATGTCCTTGTTGAACCTGATGGAGAGCTTGTTGGGTTGGGGGGAGGGGGCTCTCCCCCACCGTTCGTCGCTAGTTGACATGACGGATCCTACGAGGGGGACTTTTTCTGACTGGGTGGCAGGGCCGCCTGGTTGCAGTTGCACATGTTCTCCGTAATATGGGCCGTGTTCAGATCAAAGGTCTGGTTTACTTCCAAAATTTTATCCCCAAATTTACTATGAAAAAGAAGATTCACATCAAAATGTCATAACATGCATGGAGTACTAAATGTAGATAAAATCAAAAACTAATTACACATTTCTGTTGTACTCTGCGAGACGAACATTTTGAGCCTAATTAATCATTTTTTGGACAATTTTTCGCACATACAAACGAAATGCTACAGTGGCGCAATGATTACGAAGGAACACATGCCTCCCAAATTTGGGGTCCCAAATTTAGCATCTAAACACGGCAAGAAGGCCCCCGATTCGGGGCTGCAAGCCCCTGCGCCGGCTGACGTGCGTCAGTCGGCGCACTGTAGCGTTTCGTTTGTACATGCAAAAAATTATTCAAAAATTTATTAATTAGGCTCAAAATGTTCGTCTCGCAGAGTACAACAAAACTATAAAATTAGTTTTTGATTTTATCTATATTTAGTACTCCATGCATGTTATGACATTTTGATGTAATGGAGAATCTTCTTTTTTATAGTAAATTTGGGAGTATGATTTTGGAACTAAACAGGCCCTGGTGTCTTATGGGGAAGGCACGCCACCGCTGGCCCCGCCTGGGCGCATTGAATGCTCGGCTGGGAAGTTCTTTGTCCACGAGTGAACTGAGTATTTAGGCCAGTTCCAGTGCAAGGTTTCATGAGGTTTCATGCACATTAAATAGGGTGCCAAGTCAGCATTTTGGATGATGTGGCAATGAGTTAATGAGGAGAGATGAAATGGGTTTCATCTAGATGAAACTCAGTATACACGGTTTCCAACAAGTCTGTGTCTTGCATGCATCGCCTAGGAAACATCAAAATGAAACTTTGCATTGTATGAACCATTTCATCTGTAAATTTATTGTCTCTTTGCTTATGTGGCATTCTTGGAAACACAAAAATGAAATCCCACTGGGACTAGCCTTATAGTCTATAAAACCGTGAAATAAAAATGTGCATTACAAGTTCTTGTTTCATTCTTCAGATACATCTATTTTGCTTATCATTCTTAAAAATTGCAAAATAAAACTTGTACCGGAAATAGACTAAATCCAAAAAAGTCAGTTGATCATTAGTTTTAATTGGCTCTAAACATACCTTAGTTGTTAGTAAACATTAAAAATGGAAGTCACAAGAATCGAAAGGCCTCGATGGCCGAGTGGCAGCAAATAGTCAAAGCTTCGACACCAAATGGCAGAGCTGGGAGCACGTCTGAAATCCCTTGGCTTTGAAGCACTTCTGCAGGTCAAAATGACACTAGAATATCTAGAGTTAGCAGACATAAGATTGGACGCTCAAGAGCTTGTGACGGAAAAATGGCAAAATTTTAGGTCAATGGCTCTTTTTCTTCACAAAAGTTTAGCCAAACGGTACCAAGTCTCCCTATAGAATTTTTTTTGTATTATTTGAATTGTTGGATATCTAGTACTCCGTATGTTTCGAATGATTAAGGTGGTGTCTAGATGTTAGAATTGGGAGGTTGAATTTGGAGGTAAGATGCCACTTCGTAATCATTGTGTTACTGTAGCATTTCGTTTGTATGTGCAAAAATTGTCCAAAAATTGATTAATTAGGCTCAAAATATTCGTTTCGCAGAGTACAACAAAACTGTGCAATTAGTTTTTGACTAGCACAAATGCCCGTGCGTTGCTACGGGTGAAGGGGATATTATGAACTGATGTAGGTATACTATAACATTTTTATTGATTGGGCTTTAACTTGATGTTGGAGTGCAAGAAACAAGAGAGATCAATCATTTGTAGCTACTACTTGTATGGAGTAAATGAGACAACTGGTTATGACATTGACGCTCTCTTAATTGCCATACTCACTGCTTGGAGTTTGATATATATTGGATTGCTCAGGCATAACATTTCGTATTTTATCTCTAGTATTTGAATTGCATATGTATACATGAAGTGCAATTCGAATTGAACTCTAATAGAATAACGGCAGATGCAGTTCTTTACAGTGCAGGGGCAGCATGTAAAATTTAATAAATGTTAGGGAGTTTTCTGTAAAATTATGAAGTGCCGCGGAAACAATCATTGCTTTATAATTAGGTAAAGATTAAGGTCAACTGAGGTCGATCGATGCTCTAGTTGAGCAATGTTTTGATAACATGTTTTTTGTGCTTTTCGATTCCGATTCGAATTGGGACAGGAGGTGACCAATCAAGTATTAAAAAATGACTGTTAATTAATAAAAGTTTAGGGTCTTTATTGCAAATTTACGACGTACCGCTGAATCAATCCTTGTTTTATAATTAGGTAGAGATTTCATCTACATTTAATACTCCATGCATGTTATGATATTTTGATGTGATGGAGAATCTTCTTTTTGCATAGTGTATTTGGGAGGAACTTTTGGGACTAAACACGGCCTAAATGGGATTATCAAGAGGAGGTGTTCTTGCGGTGAAACACCTATTCACTCACAACGGTTCCACAAGCTAAGGGATTGTTTGGATCCACAAGCTAAGGGATTGTTTGGATCCACATGGCAAGAGCAAAAAAAAGAGTAAAATATTACTAAAAAAGATGGTAAAAGTTTTGCTATTAGGGGTGTTTGGATCCAATGGCAAAAGTTTTGGTAAAAACTCATTTAAACCTCATTCTTTTTCCTTTTGCCTGGAGGCAAATGGCAAAAGTTTTGCTCTTTTACTTAATTTTGCCACAAGATTGACCCAAAAGATTTTTGCCATCTCATTTTTTAATTGCCTTTTTACCCTGAGGGTGTTTGGAGGCAAATGGTAAAAAAAGAGTAAAATAGTTGCCATTTGCCCATGAATCAGAATGGGCATAAAAAGATGACAACGGAAGAAAATTGGCCTGTAATAAAACCGTTTTATTTATTGCGGAGGGTCCCTCGTGCACAAATTTATTATCAAGACCGAATTATTAGTGGTCTCCGACAGCATCAACAACGCCAATTGGGGCGCACATGGATTCAGGTCAGGCAGCCTGTTTTTAGGCCAGTCTCAGTGTAGGTTTTATGAGAGTTTCATGACATTAAATGTGCTGATGTGGCATAGAAGAGAGTGAAGAGTTTCATGGGATGTGAGAGGAGTTTCGTCACCATGAAACTCATCTGGTACAGTTACCTAGTTTCTAATCTAGATAACCGTGCGATAAAACGCTGCACTGAGACTGGCTAAAAAACCGTCCTTCAATCAATTCTCAGGAAACGAAATTTAGAAACCACCCGTATAGTGTACACGGATGATTAGATTCCGTCGGGAACCAAAGTGGTTCGGCGCTCAATCATTTCAACGGAAAGCTTAGGCGTAGCTGCGTCAGCTCACCCGCCGCCTGACTCGACCCGGACGTGTCCGGCTCGCAGGCCCGGCACGGCGAGGGGTCGGAGATTTTTTCCCCTAGCGGTCGGTGGATTCTTAATTTAATACTGTACTAGATTAACCTAAAGAAGTGGAGCGGAACGGGAGTGGGGAAAAAGGCGAGGTGGGCGTACGCGCAGGGAGCGTGCGTGCCTGATTCGACCGTTCGAGGTTCAAACAACGCCGGGTCGTCGAGGGCGGAGCGGAGGAAAAATAAAAGGAGTTCGTGGAATGAGGCCGGGACGCGTGTGCCGGCCAATGGGGCGAGGGCACGTAGGAGGGAAGCGCGTTCGGGGGCAACGTTCCCAAAAGTCATTGGTCGTTGGAGCTGCGCTTGTCCACCAGCGCGGTGCTAGCAAAGGCCCCGGATTCTCTGAGTCGAGTGGCGGGTGAGAACGGGTTTACTCCGTACTAGCGTGCACACGGGGGACCCGGAGGCCCCCGGTCGGCGGAGTTTATTAGATTTTGTAGTATTCCGCACATCTCTGTATCCGAAAGCTGTATTCTCATGGTTTCTTCCTTCGAAAGATCATTACAAACACATATGTTACAGTACAAACATACATATTTATATAAATATATGTACCCAAATTACATCTTTATGAATACCCAACAGATTTACAAAATCACCAAAGTTATCTCACTGTGATGGGCACGTTGTCCATCACGAAAAAACGATTAAATTCTAAAATAAATCTATAAAAATACGACAGTACCAAATCAAGAACTTGAATCCTAGTAGGCAGGTCCCTACAAAAAATCTTACCAATTAAGATGCAAACATACAGCTAAAAACAAAAACAAAGTTAAGGATGCACACTCTACGTGTTTGGATTTAATGGCGTCGTGTTAAAATTTAATACATGAAGAAACATCTTACAAATTCGATCAAATGTCATGCCCATTTAGCTATTTGGTATGTGGAATTTAGCATATGTTTTGGTTAATCACATGGATGAGCCCACATTTTAGTGTTTTTGGTTCGAAGACAGATAAAAAGAAAAGGTTCATGGAGAAAAAGATTTCTTTTGGATTCTACATCAACCTCCTACTAAAAATGGTCAGATGAAATGCATGTAACAATGGCACGTCTATACAGATGCATGGATATAGTAGATACAAGGAGGATGAAGAGGTGTAGGACTTTAAGTGCGGGAGCTCGAGAGGGGAGAGAGCGAGGAGAGGTTGTAGCTCCTCACTGAGCCCACAACATGACGAGATCACTACCAGAAAGTTTCACATCCGCACCCATCAAAGTGGCAGGGGAGCTCCAATTAGCACTGGTTTCATCTAGTAACCGGTGCTAATGTTTATGAGGCACTTTTGCTTGCAACCGGTGCTAACTTGCGAGCACTAGCACCGAGTCTTGGCACGACCCGGTGCTAATGGCCTCCTATATAGCAGCTTCTTCCTCCCCCGTCCGAGTCAGCATGGACACTTGTGCGTTGTGTTCATGCTGCTCGGGAGAGGGGATGTGCTACCCAATTCTTTTCAAAATTTATGAAAATTCTACTCATCTAAGGGTCACTACAAGGCACACTCTTTCATTATCTTATGTTTTTTATTAGCTTGTATTTTTTCTATGCTTTAGATATACTGAGCCCACAACATGAGGACGATATGGTGATGCTTAAGCGAGTAGCAGATAGAAAACGGGGGAAATGAAGAAGAGATGTCAATAGATGAGTCTCACATGTCAAATACATCACCACTTTGTCTCTCAACACATAATTTAAAATTCATTGTCCATTTTTTAAAAAAATTCTGCCTTCTCCTCTAGATAAACAAAGAAAACCGTGTTTGAGCTAATAGAAAAACAGTGACCGTTCGGTATGACAGTCAATATTTTTGGGTTGCTAATACCCGTTGTAAGGCTCCTATGGTTCCGAGACTAACGTGGTGGATCTCCTTTGAATTAATCTAGTAGCATTGTAAAAATTTTCGTAGAACTTTTGGTATTGTTTTGTGGCACTTCCACACCATATTCTCACAGAAAAATGTGAAACATGAGTGCTAAACAAACTGTTTTTTTTCTCACTTTATATTGTGAGTAGAGTGATTAGCTTCTAGGTTTTTACCTACGAATAAGGAGTGAAAACCCTAGTACAATGGATTTGTTCCTTTACACGGTCGCCTCTCTGCCATTACACTACCTCTCCCACAAGAGCTTTACCAAATGTTCAATAAGCCAAAAAAGTTGGAGTCAGAGCTAAAAGTAGAGCTCTACCAAATACAACCACTAAATTTATGTTTTGAAGTGAAGGATACTTTAAAAACAAAACTAATTTTGTGTATTTTCCTTTTTCTCAGTTAACATATCGTTTTATCAATAATTAGTTAACATAGTACTCCGTCTTTTTCAAATTATAGTTTATTTTGATATTTATGAATCTAGACAGAATATATATCTACACGGTAAAACAATACATATATTTAGACGAATTGTAATTTAGGAGTGTTGGCGTGTAAATGTAACTGGGCAGGAGCATTTTGCTGTTTATGCCGTCTGCAAGGGGGCGTGGACCTGGACGCGAAAGTTTCCGGGATTCACTCCGTTTCGGGCGCAGTGGTGGGCTAGGGGAGACGTCCCTGCCCCCACGTAGCGACAGGAGTGAAAAAGTAAACACGAGGCAACATGATCGCAACGGCGCGTCCAACGATCGCCTTCCGTCTGGCTGGCCTCCGGCCGTCCGCCCGTGGTTTCGTTCCACCGGCCGCCACGCACGCGCGCGGCCTCGTCGTTATCTCACGGCCGGCGCCGTCAGCTGCGTGCAATACGCGTCAGAGCCTACGCATCCGGCCTCATCGCTTTCGTCCGTTTCCCTCTCTGCAGTGCAGCTGGCAGATTCTTTCGTGACCTCCAATTAAACCAAAAGCATGCAGGCATGGGCACGGCTGACTGACCCGCTCGCCTGAGGGCCTGACTCTTCTGCCTTTGGTCCCCTGCCGACCGTTTCAATTCATTAGGCGGTTTTCACTTTCTTAAGAAGAGAGGTGAACATTTAGCGAAAATATCACGTCGGAGATTGCTGAAGGGGGAAGGTTTTTTGAAATCCGGAAATTACGGACGGGCGATCGCAAGGGCGATCGAGCCCCGTCTCACCGGCGTCCGCCGGCTCCATTGCCGGCGGCCTGGCCGGCCGTAGCAGGGACTCTTCCGCCCCTACAAGCGCCCTTCTTCTTCCCCCGGCCCCTCTGTCGTCTCCCATGGACTGATGGAGGAGGAATGGACTCCGGTGGCGATGAGGACCCGTCGCCAGCGGGGAGGATCTGATCCACTTGCTGACAAGCGCAGCTTGTCAAAGTTTTGGAGCCATGATGAAGATCGGCAGGCGGAGGATGGTGACGCTGGCGATTCGCCGGGTCTTACACCATTGGAGCACTGTAGCCGATCCGACAGACAATAGACTTACCCCAGACCTTTTAGTGCTGGCTCTATAGCCGCTGAGATTCTATGATCGGGAGAGTGATGAGATGATAATAGAACGTTTTTGGGATCAAGTTGGTTTTCCAAAAGGAAAAAGATGGTGGGAGGATCAGACGTCTGAGGAAAAATCGACGTATATTGATCAAACTCCTAGCAATCCTCATCCTAATAAGCATATTGCGAAACCAAAAGGTTTTCATTTGCGATCATGGAAAGGCCCTTTACCGAAGAGGAAACCAGCCCAAATCACTCTAAACGCCTATCTCCCGGAACAACTACGGGCCGAATTGGATACCCACCAACCAGTGCACGGGGATAGGAAATTGGAACCGCGGGCCCGGGACTGTGCACGCGAACCTTGGTGGAAGGTTTTCCCTGGCCGATCCACTTTGTCTCTCCACAAACCAAAAACCCTACCGCCGCCGCCAGGGGTTACGAACTGCGACGGTGGCCGGAGGACTTTTGCGGAGGTTGTGGCGGTTTCCATGCCTCAGAATCACCCTAGGGCTCCCTACGGCCGTCGCCCAGCACGGGATGACTATGGTCGCAGGCCTGGGCGTGGTAGGCGGGAAGCGCCGGATCGTGGCGATGGGCGAGGACGTGGCCTGGCCGGCCGCGGAGATGCTGGCCGTGGCCCGGCTGGCCGTGGCGATGCTGGCCGCGGCGATGCTGGCCGCGTCGACGCCGGTCGTGGCGATGTTGGCCGCGGCCTGGCTGGACGAGGAGGGGCTGGCCGTGTGGATGGCCGTGGCCCAGCTGGGCGTGGCGATGGAGCTGGACTAGCGGCGGTCGGACGCGGAGATGGCCCCGGCCGTGGGCCGGCCGGCTGGGATGGGCCTGCTGGCCATGGCGGTGGAGCCTTACCTGAAGGTCAAGCTGGAGTGGATGGGGGCCAAGGTGGAGCTGCAGGTCGGGGAGAGGTTCGGCGTGTGTGGCAGCCTATGCAACACAATGGTCCTGCACCTCAAGCTGAATCGAGCGTCCAAGGCGAGGCAAGACAGCGGGGCCAAGCACAAGGAGCTGAGCATAATCTCAAGAAGAAACGAGCTTTCTGTTTTCGCTGTAAGTGTAACGGACATGTTAACACTGAATGCCGGGCGGATCTCGACTGCATCATCTGTAACAAGAAGAACTCCCATATATCGGCCAAGTGCCCTATTCTGACATGGCCCAGGAATATCATATCCTTGCATGGATCGGTTAAAAAGGAGCTGGCTTTCGCTCAAGTGAATGAAGTGGATTACAAACTAGAGACACCGGATCCGGCCCCTACGGGGCTTGTGTCGGTGGATGGACCACCAATTATTGCGGAGGTAGTACAATCTGAAATTGCAAGGATAACCAGATTAGAATGGAGTTGGGAAGCCTTGCCACATGGTGAGAGGTCTTTTCTGGTGGCTTTTCCTAATGTAGAGACCTTACGCAGCATGGTGGACATTGGTTACCAACTGAAAAATCACGGGGTCACCATTACTGTGTCGGAATGGCAGAACAGTGGGATCAAGCTTCGGCTCCGGCTCCGGTTTTTTCCTCCACTCGGCCATTTGCCTACCAATGTCCCACATAAGTACCGGCACTTTTTGGTTTTCTGGGCTTTGGGCCAAGAAGTTGGTAGCACCAGGGAAGTGGACATGTTGACATATAGGAAGCTGGGTATTATCAGAGTGAAGATTGCAGTAGTGGAGAAGAGCTTCTTCCCCATTACTACTGACTTGGTCTTCGGTAACGCTGGCTATCATATCACATACACGTTGGAAGAGAAAGATTTTGTGCCAGCTGTCTCTCCACCAGATGCGACTGACTTTATGGACCAAGATGACCCTGAGTCAGATAAGGGCAATGGCAAAGAGGAGGGCGAGTCCACTGCTGCAAAGAAAAGAAGAGGGGAAGATGCTACTAATGATTCAACCAGTACTGAGCAAGGAATATTACAAGTTTCTTCGAGGATCTTACTGTAAATGTGCAGAACATTATCTTCCCCCGGGTCTTGTTCGGCTGTTCCCATCCTCTGCATCTCTCTTCCCGTCCTCATCAAGAGGCCGTCACCGGGAAGTCTGCCGCCCGCACGCGGCTGGCGGCTCAGCGCGAGGCCCGTTCGCTGGAGATCCAACGGTGGAAATGACGCAGCTACAATGGAAGTGTGGAACAGTGGAACGTGAGAATAGCGCTAGCTGTTGGTCATTGGCTGAAGTCGGACATGCTTTGACGTCTTAGGTTCAACACAATATGTAACCGGAATCGCAAAAATGACATGTATGACCAACTTATAACACACTTGCGAAGAAGTTTGTTTTTATTTTTTGAGAATGCGAATTGAAGAAGTTTGTTTCATCCTCTGAGGAACTAATAAGCCGGACATGCATGCTTTGCCTGCAGTATGCACACACATCGAGTGTCGAGTCGACACGCACGGCCACACTGCCATGCATGCCCTCCCAGGTCCCCTTCCATGAAATAATAAATGGCGTCGTCTCCTGTTCTCCTCCGACGCCGCAGGGCAAGGTGGCCGACCAGGGCAGCCGCATCAAGCCTACAAGGCTACATTGTGTTCTTTTTATTTTTATAAACCATTGAATCTGGATCAATCAACGGCTTTTAAAATTTTCAAGCACCGTAAAAATCCTGCAAAGGAATATGAAAGCAATACATGTTACTGCCTAACAATAAATTTGTCAATTGTCGACTTGATGCCAATTTTCTAGCGAGTATTGTTGATGGATGCTAGTAAAGTTTTTCTTTTCATTATCCACAGATTAGCCATCTAAATGTTGATTTATATTTAGTCAGTTGTGTTATGGTGCTGATAAAATTTATGAGTGGTGCTCCTGTGAGGACCAACATTGATGCTCCAAAAGACAGTGCTTTGGACATTTTCCTGGGCCGTCGATTGGTGAGGAAAAAGAACAAAAAGAAAACCACTAACTTCCATGCTTTGATAGAGAGGCAAAGAATAGGGAGTAATCAATAGAATAAATTAAAAATCATACCGAACTAAATCATCGCACACCGTTCACTTCATTAGTTAGCGAAAGCAGATAGGAGAGCCAGAAGTACGGAATGGGGAGTGTAGGGTACAGTCATGTGGATGGACAGGGCAGGTCCGGCCAGCGGTGGCGCGCGCCCAATAGGACAAGGAGAGAATTGGATTGTGTCATGCAACATGGCTAGGGTTTATACTATATGTACTCTTGAATTGAGAAATTGCTAGATGGGCCTAACGTTTCATATTTTCTATTGGGCTTAGGCAGGGACGCTAGGCTGATGTAGCTCGTTTTGTCTCGCGAGCGGCTTGTTATTCTACCGAGCTAAAACATTGGCTCAGACACACAGTAAAAGTTGAAGTTGTTCCCATATCTAGATGACCTTTTGTGTGTGGACATGGAGAGGGGCACATGCAGTACTTCAGTTAACGCACAATGATGCAGTAGCCAGGCTTTTTCTTTTGCGAAAAGAAAGCAGTGATGCGGTAAACCGATATTTGGTGGGAAAAAAACGCTACGGTAAATCGATAACTGAGAGGGATCACTTTTCTTTTGGGCTAGAAAGTTAGTTATATCTGGAATTATGCACAGGTGGAGTGGCCGCGGAGTGCCTTCGAGTTTCAGGAAACAATTATTCTTTTGTGCCAACCAATTGTTAATATTTGATCAAAGTCGGAAACGGAATCCCCTATCTATTTTTTATATTTTTTATTTTAAACTCAGTTATTCGCTCCCACAGGGAATCAAACCTGGGTATACTGGATGCTACTCGATGCTCTAACCACTAGACTAGAAACCCTTTCGCAACCAGTTGTTAGTATTACACGGAGTACATTAATTATAATAAAGAAAGAGTTAAATGCATCATTAATATACAAACTTGGTGAGTAGGTGCGTTTAGATACATCATCTTTCTAATTGCTCATCTAGAAGCAATAACTTGGCATATGGATGCAAATAGGCCGGTCACCGACATGACACATGGACAAAAGAACGCCATGTAGACAACATATGTCTACATTTGTTGTTATTTTATTGTTTATTAGGACTCATTTTGATATATACTAGTTCTGATAAACATTAAGTTTTTATTATGCTAATACACGATGAACAATATATCAGAAAAATACAACAATTTGAGGATTTATATTACCACTCAAACTTTGTTAGAGGCGGGAGAATGGAGTTATATTCAAAATTGATTTTGAGAAGGCATATGACAAAGTCAAATGGGATTTCCTGACACAGACACTCAGATTAAAAGGTTTCTCATCCAAGTGGATTGAGTGGACTAAATCTTTTATTTCGGGTGGCAGTGTCGCGATCAATGTCAATGACGAAATAGGTCCTTTCTTCCAGACAAAAAAAGGTCTCAGACAAGGTGATCCGCTATCACCTATCCTTTTCAACATAGTGGCTGATATGCTCACACTTCTAATCAATAGAGCTAAAACGAATAATCAGATACAGGGTGTGGTGCCCCATCTAGTTGATGGCGGCCTTTCCATACTCCAGTACATTGATGATACAATTTTGTTCTTAGATCATAACCTGGAACAAGCTCAGAACATGAAGAATATTCTTTGTGCATTCGAGCAGTTATCGGGTCTCAAAATAAACTTTCACAAAAGTGAAATCTATTGTTTTGGTGAGGCTAAGAACAACGAAGATCAGTACAAAGAACTATTTGGTTGTAACCCTGGAACCTTTCCTGTCAAATATCTAGGCATTCCTATACATTTTAGGAGACTGGTTAATAATGACTGGTTGAGGATCCAGGGGCGATTTGAAAGCCGCCTAAGCAGTTGGAAAGGGAAGAACCTTTCATACGGAGGCCGGCTAACCTTAATCAATTCAGTTCTTAGTAGTCTCCCGATGTATATGATGTCCTTCTTCCAAATTCCAAGCGGAGTTCGTAAGAAGCTGGATTACTACCGGTCTAGATTTTTCTGGCAGAGTGATGAGCATAAGAGAAAATATCGATTAGCTAGGTGGAGTATCTTATGCCTCCCACGGGTTCAAGGAGGACTAGGGATACACAATCTAGAACTTAAGAACATAGCCCTACTCAGCAAGTGGCTATACCGTCTGCTTACAACGGATGGTACTTGGCAACAAATTCTACGTAACAAATATCTAGGGACCAAGCCTTTGGTTCAGGTCCAATGGAAAAGCGGGGATTCACACTTTTGGGCTGGGCTTATGAAGGTTAAGAATGACTTCCTCAAATTTGGCACGTTCACTATCAGAGATGGGTCCCAGATAAGATTCTGGGAAGATAAATGGTTGGGTAATAGGACTCTTATGGAGCAGTATCCCCAACTATATAATATAGCGAGGAAAAAGCAGGATACGGTGGCTGAAGTACTTAGTACGGAGATTCCCAATATATCCTGGCGTAGAGATCTTATTGGACCTAAACTGATAATGTGGAATAATTTAACTGCAAGGCTGGCAAATATAAACCTTACTGACGAAGAAGATGAATTTAAATGGAGTCTGAGCCCGACAGGTGTTTTCACTGTGAAAACACATTATCTGGCGCTGATTTACCAAAATGTACCAAATACAAATAAGAGATTATGGAAATCAAAACTTCCCCTTAAGGTTAAAATTTTTCTATGGTTTATAAAGCGAGGTGTTATTCTTACTAAAGATAATCTGGCGAAACGAAATTGGAATCACGTCGGACATTATAGCGTACTGTAGCATTTTTCGTTTATTTGTGGGAAATATTGTCCTATCATGACCTAACTAGGCTCAAAAGATTCGTCTCATCGTGTACATCAAAACTATATAGTTAATTTTTTTATTTACCTACGTTTAGTGCTCCATGTATGAAAAGACATATTTGATGTGATAGTTAATAGTGAAGTTTGGAGAGACAAAGTTTGGGGGAATTTTTAAAAGTGAACACAGCCATAGGGGGTGTTTAGTTCCCAAAAAGTGAAGATGAAGTTTGGTCAAAATGTCACATCGGACACTGTAGCGCACTGTAGCACTTTTCGTTTGTTTGTGGTAAATATTATCCTACCATGACCTAACTAGACTCAAAAGATTCGTCTCGTCGTGTACATCAAACCATATACTTAGTTTTTTATTTACCCACGTTTAGTGTTCCATACATGAGGAGATAGATTTGATGTGATTTGATGTGATAGGTGAATAGTGAAGTTTGAAGAGAGAATTTTGAGAAGTTGAAGGGAACTAAAAAAGGCCATAGTTGTTTTTAGCTAGGCAGCAAAAAGAAGAAAAAAAAGCATTGATCCTTTGTAGTATGATGTTGATTGTGAAGTTGTGAACACGTTGAAAGGTGAGGACTGTGTATTAATATATGAAAAGAGGCGTTTTAGTTTTTTTTGTTAAAAAAAGCAGAAGCCTCTCCGTGCTAGTAGTGGGGAGCTTTTTTTTCTAACAACAAACATATTTTCCATACATATGGTTAAAGGATCTGTGAAAAGATAATTAATATCCCAATGGTTATTCCTACTCCTATGTATTCTTCTGGTAAAAAAAGAGATTATTACTTTAACATAGATGATGAAAAAAATCATGTATCAAGTATGTATATATAAAAATGATATGAGCATATTTGTTTCTAAGATAGCTTTGTACTATGAATTTCACTAGGTGCTCCTATTAATACACTGGTATGTTGCAACTAAAACTAATAATCAAATTGTGTTCACCTATTGTATGTACAAAACATTGTTTGTGACTAGGGCAACACATATCTAATCTCGGTAGCTTAACTTAATTTAAGTTTTTTTTTAAAAAAACTAGACCGGTGGGGTTAAACCGTCCCACAGTTTTTCATTAAGAAGAAGGAAACTTCTCCCGGTCTAGAAAAACCCCCCGAACCCGGAAACCGGCGAGGGGGATTTTTTTAGAACGACCTGAAAATTCGCTCCAACGAGGAGTCGAACCCGCGACCTAAGGGTGCTACTAAAGCATTGTAACCACTTGGCTACAAGCTCTTTCACAACTTAATTTAAGTTTTCAGATTAGATTCCATTTGCGACTATTTTATTTTCTATAAGTGTACATTGTTAGCATAAATAATATTATAATAATATGGTAATAGTTTATTTAATTGCAAAATCTCCTGAAAACCATTTTATTATTATTATTACTACGAATCCAAGTACAATTTCTTACTGCCCTACTTCTGCTCATGTCTATTTGACTAAATTTCGAATGGTTAGACAACCGGGGAGCCAAGGCAGGAACACGAAGCGAGATGCTCGTGTACAAACGTGAGGGGATCCAGTAGAATCTCTCGCTCTCTCCACATTGATCTGGTCAATTCCATTATTTTACTGCCAGTGGTACACATTCATTAGGCATTTCTAATCCAGCTCCGCTGCATAACCTTGACCCTGACAGCGAGGTTGCTTTGAACCCGAGCTCTCGTCTTCCTCCTCTGCTCTCTCACACAGGGACAAAACCGTCACGCAAAAAATCTCCCCTTCCAGGAAGGGGCACCGCGCCCGGCACGTCACCGTCACGGCCCCCGTCCGTCAAGTGACGGCGCAGTCCACGAATAAAAATCAGCTGCCCTCAGCAACCTTCCCCTTTCTCTCTCTCTCCTCTCGCCATTTCCCATTTCTCCGGCTCTCTCTCTCTCTCTCTCTCTCTCTCTCTCTCTCTCTCCTTCCTCTTCCTTGCTGTGCACTGCAAATCAACCAAAACTTCCCCTCTTGGCTCTCTGCCCTGCGTGAACCGCGGAGCCAGAAGGAAGGGCGGGGGCTGTTGCCCGGTTGGGGGGTTGGGAGGACGCCTACAAATCGCTTCTCCAATTCGGGCGTGGTGAGCCGCTTCTCCTGTTCCTCCTGGTCCCGTGCGCGCACCGTTCCGTCCATCGATTTCCACTGTAATCTCTGTTGAATCGTGGTTGCGCTGCGGGGTTTGGGTTTGGATTGATGTGTGGTGTTCTGATCTGAGGTGTTGTGTTGCAGATTTGGCCTGGGAGGGAAGGAATCCGTGGGGCTGTAGCCCCATCGGGGGTGCAGATTGGAGGAATCGTCCTATTTTCGTGTGCTCCCCGATCGGGAGGAGGGGGCAAGGGTTGCTACTTTCTGGTGAGCAATTTCACTGCTTACCGCTATGATTAGTGTTATCTTCGAATGAGGATTTGAGTGACCCCGTGACTGATCGCTCGAAATGGTCAGGCCATCGAAGTCTGATTTACGCGATTGCGGGGAGTCGATCATCAGCGGGGCGAAGTGACGATTCTGCGCCACTTTTCCCCCAATTCCACCAATCCTGGTACGTTTTCCTTGCCATCACTTCCGATTTCCCCTATCACCTGTTTTGTTCTGTGCTATGCTAACTGAAAGTTCTCTAATTTTTGTGCAGATTTGATTTGCTTGGAAGGCAAGATGGGACTGTAATCTCAGCTGCTGTTCTGCGCTGCTGTGTCTGAGGGTTTCCTCCATCCTGGTTGGGAAGGAAGGAACCCTTGGGTTTCCGTCTCAATGGCGTCCACTTCATAGTTTCCTTAATCTAACTTGGTAGTGCTAGTGTAAATATTAGTGGTAGCAGCTGTTGAGGAAGCTCAGGCCTCCTTAGTAGCCTCCCTGTGAAGATGTCGTCCGCAGGTGTGATTGTCCTCGGGCCAGTCCCAGAAGACCCTGCCTTCCTTCCCATCTGCTTCAACGGCAGCCGGTCGCCGCACTGCTCGTCTGGGTTGCAGCTGCAGGATTCCATTCTTATTTTCCTCGCTGTGCCCGGCATGCCGCCCATGCCCATGAGCGTGCTGGGAACTGAGTCCATTGCCTCAGTCAAGCTGCGCATCCAGCGGTTCAAGGGTTTTGTGGTGACGAAGCAGCGGCTTGTGCTGGATGGGCATGAGCTAGCACGCAACGACTGCCCAGTCAAGGATTATGGTCTAGCAGAGGGAAATGTTCTGCACCTTGTTATTCGGCTATCTGATCTCCGGGTGATTAACATTGAGACTGCCACCGGGAAGAAGTTTCAGTTTCAAGTGGACCAAAGCCGCAATGTCAAATACCTCAAGGCTAAGCTTGCAGATGAGGGCGATGAGGATATTGGTAATCCGGAGGATCACAAACTTGAATATGATGGTGAGGAGCTTGAGGACAACCAACTGATTGCTGATATTAGCAAGAGGGATGATGCTGTGATTCATTTGTTCATCCGCAAACCAGCAAAGGTACGAACACAGCAAGTTGATAGAGATACTTTGGTTACAGTTGTCAATCCAGAGGAGAAAGGTAACCTGCAGAATGAAGCTCATCCTGTGAAATCTGCAAAATCAGCTGGAGTTAGATCTGCTCCCGTTGAACCAGTTATTGTCAATAGGAAAGTGAAGCTGTCACCTGAAGTGATTAAAATGATAGGTTCAACCATAGCTGGACTGGAGAAAGGACACCTGCCTGTGATGTCAGCTGAAGGATCAGGAGGGGTTTACTTCATGCGTGATGCAACAGGTCAGAAGAATGTTGCTGTGTTTAAGCCTATTGATGAGGAACCTATGGCTGAAAACAACCCAAGGGGCCTTCCTTTGTCCACTGATGGCGAAGGAATGAAAAGGGGAACAATTGTAGGTGAAGGAGCACTCAGGGAGGTTGCAGCATATATTCTCGACCATCCAGTTAGTGATCGTAAATCCGGTCACAGTGCTGGGTTTTCTGGTGTGCCTCCCACAACATTGGTCCGAAGCTTACATAGGGGGAAGAGCTTTAAGATTGGGTCACTGCAGATGTTCATGGAGAACAATGGAAGCACTGAAGATATGGGTCCCCGAGCTTTCCCTGTGAAGGAGGTTCACAAAATAGCAGTTTTAGATATTAGGTTAGCAAATGCTGATCGTCATGCTGGGAATATTCTAGTACACAAGGAGGAGGAAGGTAGCGACTACAAGCTAATTCCAATTGATCATGGCTACTGCTTGCCTGAGAAGGTGATTATTTCTCTTAAATTACTTATTTGGTTAAGCTCCTTTTGCATTGTAGTTATTTTATGAGGCTAACTAGACCTATATTGGCCTATTGCTATGCAGTTTGAAGATTGTACGTTTGAGTGGCTTTACTGGCCCCAAGCCCGTGAGCAATTCAACATTGAAACCATTGAATACATCAAATCACTTGATGCTGAAAAAGACATCAAGCTTCTCAAGTTCCATGGGTGGGAGCTGTCTCCAAGATGTGCTCGTGTCCTGCGCATCAGCACAATGCTTCTGAAAAAAGGTGCAGCTCGTGGCCTTACACCATATGACATAGGGCGCATACTGTGCAGGGAAACTGTGAATAGAGACTCTGAGATTGAGGACATCATCCAGGAAGCAGAGGATGCTGTTCTCCCAGGGTCAAGTGAAAACATGTTCTTAGAAACCATATCTGAAATCATAGACCGTCACCTCGACAAGGAGTTTGCTTAGAGTTTCAGAATAACTGATCTAGTTGTTCCAGCTGTATCCAGTTTGTTGTAAGTATGTTGACAAGGCACTGGTCAAGAGACTAATGATTTCATTTGTTTGTATCCTCAAATGCTTTCACTTGATTGTACTTGCTTATGCACATTTTGTGAATATGTCTCTCAAGTTGGACCTTATCAGCGTGTTGTGAATTGTGTATTTTTGGTGACTGTTTCTTGGTATGGTTGGATTTCCGTTGGACTTGGTCTTAGTTCTGTGCTCCAAGTTGGGTGGACCAAGCCTCGGGCAGGTAAGAATAAAACTCAGAGTATGTTGTTGCCTTCCGCGTTGGAGCGATCAGTTCGTGTGGTTTCCCAGTATCAGTCAACAGCGATCAACGTGGTGCAGTTGATTTTCTTCAGCTCAATATATTAGCTGAAGGATGTCACTGGTTCATTAATTTTATCAGTTTTTCGCACAAACGAATTTGAATCGCTTATGCACTGTCTGCATTGTTTTAAACTCAAAACAGAACCTTTGGTGTTCATGCAATTGACACTATGGCTTCCAGAATACTGTCCTCAAATTGCGTCATGCGTACTCTGAATTCTAATGCTTCTGTTGTTCTAAAAAAACACATTCATATTTTGTTTACTCAGTACAGCAATCCAGTTTCTCATATTTTGATTTGTTTTATTTCATTTACTGTAATTGCACAACAGTGCTACCTTTTTCCTTCTCATGTGCATGGATGACTCTGGAGGCAGAGCGGCAATGTAAATGTGTGGTCTTGTAGTGTGAAAACAGTTGACGTTGATCTGAACCAAAGGTGATATGAAGAAGCAGAGCATCAAAGGTCTGATGCTACTCAACATTTTCCATAAGCCGTGCAGGAGGAATCTGCTATAGGACAATAGTGGTGGTAATTGGAAAGGTTAGAACATCACAGATTCTTTGTTTCCTGAAGGAATTGAATATGAAGTCACTATTTTAGCAATGCGGTGTCACGGTGTGCAATGTGACCCATTTTATGGTTTTTTGGGAATCGAACCATTTTGTGTTGAGCTGGGGCAACAGAACTTAAGGTTGGAGAGTGCAGGAGGAGAAAAAAATGTAAGCCTGGTAGCAAGGAATGCTGATCAATGCTGATCTCTTGCAATCATATATTGAGCAAAGACAAGTAAGCTTGGTTCATCTCTAGGTTATGAAAGCATTGCTGTTTCAGTTGTTATTCTTTTAAATCACCATTTTTTATGTTTCAATTGTTACCAAGTAAAAGTCAATCGAATGGGCAAAACATCCACGATTACAACATGCTGGAATGCATTTCAAATTCATATAAGCTTAGGGAAACAGCTACTTAATGACAACAAAACAGTTTTTATTGGCCCACAGGAACCCTCAATTTTCATTGCTAATTGCACAGGAACACCGTTATCCATTTAAGCACTGCACTTGGAATAAGCAGTGCTTTCTTTTCCTGTCAATCAGGGCAATCACTGTGTTATGTTTGTGTTTCTTCACCACCAAGGACCCTGCCACCCCTCGGCAGCAGCCATTCAGTTTTAACATTGGTCTGTGTTCAGTGATAATAGGTAATTTTTGGGGCAGTAAAACTATGTTAATCAGGGCAATCACTGTGTTATGTTTGTGTTTTTTCACCACCAAGGACCCTGCCACCCTCGGCAGCAGCCATTCAGTTTCAACATTGGTCTGTGTTCAGTGATAAAAGGTAATTTTTGGGGGTAGTAAAACTATGTTATTGACCATGGGTCCTTTTTTCAGCAAGCAAATAACAAAGGATTAAATTTTGTGCGGGCTAAATATTGTACTGCATATTAGGGAAGAGAAGGGTAGACAATGATGGGGGCATAGTGATGTTATTTGAAATGCTAGTGTAGGAATCTTTGTTCATCATTTTTCTTTAGGGCAAATTGCATTACTGCCCTCATTTTCAACTCTAACAGCACGTTTGCCCCTCTTTTTTAAACTTTGCATCTTTGCCCCCGTTTTTTGAATCCGAGGCATCAGTGTACCCCTATTCTGTGAAGGGCAGATAACAGTGCTGACGGAAGGATGAAAAGACATATATACCCTTGGCATGAATGACCATATAATTCACAGAAATTTGCATATAAGGATATTTTGCAGTTATCATGTACATATTGCACATGTTTTTTTTTGAAAATGACCAAATGCCCAGATCACACGAAGCATAATATTTTACAATTAGGGACATCATGAGAGACATCAAATATTCTGATCACATTCAAGCATAATATTCAAGTCATAGAAGAGATCAAATATCCTGATCACATGAACAGTACACCAGATTATAGCAGCAACGTGTCCAGTACACCAAAATATAGCAACTACACGTCCAGATCATATATCCAGTACACAAATGATCCAACTACATGCCCACATCACATTTGAGCACTCCAAAATGGTACACCTCATGCGCAGATCACATTTAAGCACCAAAATAATGTCATTTCTAAGCATTAAAGTATGCAGCAAGCCTTGAAGCGCCTCTTCCTCTTCCTCTACCCCTCCCAGTTGGTGGTCTTGGTGGTCTTTCTCCTCCAATGTGACTTGTACTAGCACTTCAATACAGTGGAGTAAAAATGTATCAATAATGGGCTGCTAATCATAATATAAGAGATAAGTAAAATTTAGAAGGAACTGCACATGCATTACTTACTTGGATGATGATTCAGTAGGGGATGACCTTGTACCTCTACCTCTACCTCTACCTCTACCTCTACCTCTACCCCTGCCCCTTGATGACCATGTGTCTGCAGTACTGGGGTCATAGGTTCCCTCCTCAGATGCATTATCAGAAGACAAGCGGCTCCTTTTCTGTCTAGCAGTCATACCACCTTGGCACTTTTTGGCTGTATGGCCTAGTTCAAGGCATTCAGGGCACTTTCTTTTGTTTGTACTGCCAGGCTCATCTGATGCCTTGATCCTAGAGTTCCTTGGTCTTCCAGGCTTTCTTCTCAATATTGGGTTCTTGATTTTATATACTCTATCAACCCGAGGCCCCGAGGCCAAAATTGTTTGGATGCCATTAGATTGAACACACTAGAGTAAGCCTTTCTGAACTTGTCAACAGAGAAGTAGTCATGGACATAGTCTTCCATGTGCACCTCTCTGCTAAGTTTTGCAATGAAAGCTAAAGCATGCCTACAAGGTTTTCCACTAGCTTGCCAAGCCCTACAAGTGCATGTGTTCAATTCCAAGTTGACTGCATACCTGAAAACTGCTCCTGATTTGGTAGGTGCAGTTCCTTCAGCTGTCCCATTTCCACATCTTAGAACTTCACAATCTTTGATAGCCTTACTTTGAGCAGTGAGAACCTTTGTAATAGCTGGGATTATTTTTCCCTCCATCGAATCTTAATAACAAGTTTTAGTTCACTGTGATTCAACCTACAAATCACAGCATTTGTTGATTTACAGTAAGGAAATAATAATAGGCTTGAAATCCAATTACCAAACTATCAGTAACCTAAATCGATCTACAAATACAAGTTTTGATTTCACGGAAATAAGTTTTAATTGAAGAGTTTACCTTTCTTGTTGGGGAATCGATTCCATGGTCGTAGGAAGCGCTCTTTGCCTGTGCCGCGAGCTGGAGGCCCTCCCACGCCGTGCGCGTGCCTGTGCCGCCGCCCGCCCTCCCGCGGCGTGCCGCACGCCCTCCCACGGCGCGAGCTGCCGCACACCCTCCACGCGTGCCTGCCGCCCGGGCCGCGCCTCGAGCGAAAAGAAAGTGCTCGGTGAACGCTCCCCCCAGCCGCCCGCCAATCCCCTTCCTCACGAAGATAAACCTAGGTCAATCTCCCTCAGGGGACTGGAATAGGAGGAGCCCTCTGTAATTGGATAAGGCAGGGGCAAGAAGGTCAATTCCCATCCTTTTTCCTTTTCCAATCATTTTTATCTCTAAGTTTAATCGGTGAAAAGGGCTTCTGGTCACGGCGTCTAGAAACAAGGGCAGACGGACTACTCGGATTCAAAAAACGGGGGCAAAGATGCAAAGTTTAAAAAAGAGGGGCAAACGTGCTGTTAGAGTTGAAAATGAGGGCAGTAATGCAATTTTCCCTTTTCTTTAATATGATAATTCTAATATGATAATTCATCTAGGTAGGGTACTCAAATAAGCTCATTTACCACCTACATATTAGGCTACTCAAATAAGCTCCTGCTGCTGGTAGCGCCAGTCATTCTTCAGCGGTGCTGGTTGGATAACCTGCTGCTGGTTTTCTTTGGGAGTTTCTCTGCTTTACAGATCATGTGCCTTCTTGGAGGTTAAATCTGATAATGTCACTGATTTTATTTGTTACTATGCATGTTTTCCTTACTGCTATTTTAGATTTTATAGTGCTGATGCCTCTTTATTTGCTTTCCATTTGAAATGATTGTGATCATTCATCTTTGTCCACTCTGCAGTATATAGCGAAGCCCATTGTTTGGAATCCTATAATAGCAATTTTCTCGCAGTATAGGGAGTGATTCTTCGTGCTAACAGACCGGACAATCAATATTCGATGACATCTTCGTAACACCAACGTCTGACCACACATTCAGAACAGCAAAGGTTCACCAAATCCAGTAGAGGAAAACAGATAAGAGGCCAAGTTGACATTTATAATTTTATCCAAACCGATTCAGTAGGAATTGCTCCCTCTGATCCTGGAGTAACTGAAGTTAGCCAAACCTTTTAAACAACAGAATTTGCATGATTGACGAGCTTTTGGTTGTATTCAGGAATTTTCATCAAGTCTTTGGCTGTTGAGATTGATACACAATTTTAAAATTGAAAATTGCTTCTGGTTTGGGTCAAACTACAGGCGCTTTGGCAGCTTTATCAATCCTCTTCCCATTGTAATTTTTCGTTACCTATTACCTACAGTTACACATCCTTTTTGTGATGTAGGTGTCATTCTGCCTGTGTTCTTCAAACCATGACGGCCTCCATTCCAGGACGGCACAGGTGAAGTTCTCCCTGGTCAATGTTTTTCATGGACTTCCAATGTGAGACTTTGGTGGGTGAAAATTTTTACACGCATGTTTGACTAATAATTAAGGATATTAAATAAAGTCAGTTTACAAAAACTGCCTTCACAACCTCTGGGTAATTCGCGAGACAAATCCTTTGACCGTATGATTAGAGGATGGTTAAGCAAATCATGGATTAATTAGGCTCATTAGATTCGTCGCGCAAAGTTACAATCATCCTTAAAAAAAAGTTTTACATAGACTTCATTTAATATTTCATACGTGCAAGATTCTTTGGGGTGAAAAAAATTTCACTTAGAAAGAAACATGGGCCAAGCCCACAGCTCACACAACTGTCAGATCCCAGTCCAAGCCTGAGCACTAGAGAGTGCAGATGCTGCCCCAACCTAAATGAATCCCAGCTCTGTACAAGCTGGTCGGAAAAAAAGAAGAAGCAGCTCTGTACAAGATGATAACATACTGCTTATGGTGTACTGATCTGGCCGAAATCTGTTCTCCAACATTTCAGCCTCGTCCGCGTAACTTCCATACGCATATCGTGTAAACAACAATGTCCATTCCGCCATTCGACAACCGTCTTCTCCACCAATCCAGCAAACACCAGATGTCAAATTTGGACTTTGTTCTAACTAATGGATGATTCCCCAGATGTATTAAACCATTCATGCTTAGCTAGTGATGTTTTCAGTTGTTAGTTATTCATCTCACTAGACATATCCAACTTAAGTAGTACATAGGTTCTACGTTCCACTCTATGGAATTGTTTTATGATAGTTACTCAAACATTAGTAGAACTCTGAATTATAATTGTTTTTCCATACTGCACTATAATGACTCTGGTTCCTCAAGATTTTAAGAACTAAAACATAAGTAAATACTACCTCCGTATCTTTATGTTT
>OAMR01000507.1:203355-235874 GCA_900205405.1 Echinochloa crus-galli | reverse complement strand
TCGTCGCGCAAAGTTACAATCATCCTTAAAAAAAAGTTTTACATAGACTTCATTTAATATTTCATACGTGCAAGATTCTTTGGGGTGAAAAAAATTTCACTTAGAAAGAAACATGGGCCAAGCCCACAGCTCACACAACTGTCAGATCCCAGTCCAAGCCTGAGCACTAGAGAGTGCAGATGCTGCCCCAACCTAAATGAATCCCAGCTCTGTACAAGCTGGTCGGAAAAAAAGAAGAAGCAGCTCTGTACAAGATGATAACATACTGCTTATGGTGTACTGATCTGGCCGAAATCTGTTCTCCAACATTTCAGCCTCGTCCGCGTAACTTCCATACGCATATCGTGTAAACAACAATGTCCATTCCGCCATTCGACAACCGTCTTCTCCACCAATCCAGCAAACACCAGATGTCAAATTTGGACTTTGTTCTAACTAATGGATGATTCCCCAGATGTATTAAACCATTCATGCTTAGCTAGTGATGTTTTCAGTTGTTAGTTATTCATCTCACTAGACATATCCAACTTAAGTAGTACATAGGTTCTACGTTCCACTCTATGGAATTGTTTTATGATAGTTACTCAAACATTAGTAGAACTCTGAATTATAATTGTTTTTCCATACTGCACTATAATGACTCTGGTTCCTCAAGATTTTAAGAACTAAAACATAAGTAAATACTACCTCCGTATCTTTATGTTTGACGTTTCAGACAGTAATTTTGAACTGCAATTAGCTCTACTTGGATTTCGGAAACGTCAAATAAATTGAGTCGGAGGTAGTACTAAGTAGTGTGTTTCTGATAGAGTTAACTGAATTGCTAAAACTCTGAATTAGTATACCTGGGAGCAAGGAGATGCTAGTCGTTGAAAACGCTAATGGTGCTAGTAAAAGAAAGTGCTCGGTGAAAGTAAAGATAATAGGGTGTGCTTATGGAACTATTGATCAAAGGTAATAAACCAATTACCAAACAAGTTTCAAAAGGGTTAGTTGTTAGCATGTTTATTTGGAACATGACATGTGACAGCCATCATGATGTGTCGGGAATAGCAAATATGCACTTAGGCCAGTCTCAGTAGGGTTTCATGACATTAAATGTGCTGACGTGGCATAGGAGAGAGAAACCATAGTTTTATAAGATGCGAGAGGAGTTTCATCGCCAGGAAACTCTTTTGGCACAGCTACCTAGTTTCTAGTTTAGGTAACAGTGTAGTGAAACCGTGCACTAAGACGGGCCCCCGGTGAATAGGATAGTATCTATAACATTAAATAAGGTGCCACGTAAGATGAGGTGTCAACTGTCAAGTGAGTTAATGAAGAAAGAGAAGTAAATCAGATCTTGCATTAGACATGATTTCTACACAACATCCAAGACAAGATGAGAGACGAGTATCATTTAATTTGAGTACACAACATCATTGTCTGCTTTGGAAGACTAGTGTTTTATACTAATTTTTTTACGATGTGGAGACTCTAGAAACCAGCGACGGAGGCAGCCAGGGGGGCGGGTGAGGCTCCAGCCCCCCTACTGCTCGCAGATACGTAGAGCCCCACCGAAGTTTCTCTTAAAATTTGTACTCAAATACGTATAATAGAAGGAGCTCGACTGTTATATTTGTCTATTTTAAGAGATCATAGTGATGTTATGTCGATATAGCTTTCTAGGCAGCCCCTCCTAAAAATTTTCCTGGCTCCGTCCCTGCTAGAAACTGCTAGTAATGTCTTGGGTTGGGACTGCCCTTAGGTGCCTCTGTTATGTTTTCATTTTTTTGATTAATATGCTTTCTTTGCTGTCTCAGGTGCATCCTCAGTGATCTCTATTTTTCACCAATTCACTAACCCTTTCCATAGGAGTCCTGCGTCTTACAGATTCATACGATCAGCAAACTTGTGAAAATGGGACCTCAGCTCCAGCTTCCAGGTGGTTCTTTGTCTCGGTTTTCCTCTGCAGCTTCAGTTACTATATACTCCGTATGCACATCTCTTGGTTTGTTATGTGTGGTGGTGTTTTTTTATTTGTAATGTCACACATGGGCGAATACAGGCATGGAGTCTAAATGGAGATAAAACTCACCATATATTTTTCTGTTGCAATTTAAACCTGCAAACCCCTGTTTTCCTCCATATCATTTTGCTCCCTAGTTGTAGACTGGGGTCATGTTAACACACGATCTATCAAGCCAAAAATAAATCGCTATTCACAGCTACACCAGTTACTGTCTGTTTTCAGAACCTTACTGCATATGACAAAGGAATCCAATTCCATTTCTGTTTTACTGACAACCAAGGATGAACAGAAAATGCTGAAATAACCACGAGGATAAGGGCAAATAATCATACAACCAAGACAACTCAGTTATTTACCGACAGATCGAGACGAAATCCTCGTCATCAAGAACCCTTGCCTCTCTCTTTCCAATAAAGTGATCCCGTCCAATAGCTTCAACAATCCGGACAAACTCAACCCTCTTTTCAAGAGAAAGAGCCTTGTATGGCAATCTCAAAATTGGCCTTGCAACCCCGAGCTGAGCCAGAGCAGTGTCAAGAGGAATCGGATTTGGCTCGCAAAATAACCATTTTATCAGAGGCATCAGTTTCTTATTTAGAGTCGCATTGTCCCCTTCGTACACGAGACTGCGCATGAGACCAGGAACAAGGTTGCTAGTCACAGAGATAACTCCAGTGGCACCGTATTTCCATCTTGAATCATGGCATTCATCATCATTGCCACTCCATATTGAAATCCCTTTGTCAGCGTAGCACTTGACCCTCTCATGTCCAACGCATTCTTTCACGCCTGCCATGTTTGGATGACTTGAAAGTGCTTCGATAACTGGAGGAAGAATATCCTGTCCGGTGCTCAATGGAGCATTGTAAATGATGGTTGGACCCATTGGGAGGACAGCCTTGAAATGAGCGATCATTCCTTCAGTTGAAGTCTTCCCATAGTAAGGATTGATGTGAAGAGCTGCATGCATGCCGACGGCAAAACCCTGCTCTGTCGCATGAACTGCCTCTCCAGTTGAGTTGCTTCCTGTGTTGCCTATCACTTTAATTCTAGTGCCAAAGCAGTTGACAGTATGCCCAATGAGCATGATGTGTTCATCCCAACTCATTAGATGACCCTCTCCTGTTGTTCCTCCAACTATTACACCTTCAGCACCACCCTCTATCTGCATGTTTATCAAATAATCATACGCTTCGAGATCAAATCTCCCATCTGGTAAATAGGGAGTTTTGACTGCTGTGATTAGCCTGAGGCTTGTGATATCACTTTTTGATGTCCTGCATATCAGGCAGAGGAAGGTCACAAATGTAAAAAACCAAATTCTAGTTAACTTCGAAGAACTGTACAATATTACTTCATTCAGCACTCAGCAGACCCAACTCAAACTGCAATACAGGTGCCATTTATCCGAGCATGTAAATCTTTACCAGATTGTCTTAGGCACATATTATGCCAGTGAGAGAGTCTACAAAGTACAGAGCAATGAGAACTACATATATTTTCATCGAGAAAAAAGAACTATGCAGATGGGTGATACATGAGATTGAATTGATCAACACTAGCATTTGGAACAATTAGAATTCGAGGACAATTCTCAATTTTTATATTGCATTTTCCTACTTTGTCTCCACTACAACAAATAACTTAATTTTTCTGCTCCTCAGTGGTTGTGGAGAGTTCACAGGTTGTATCGCTCACAAGCATTTGTAGATGCAAGTATACAACGACTGATATGGAGGAAATTAGGGCGAGACTGCATAAATTTCTCCCTAAAGATCGTATCCTTGCCGGCACGGTAGCATTTAAGCTTGGTCCATGAAACAACTTCAGGTCTTTGGAATCCACGAAAGATCACCTAAGGGCATGGTAGATGTGTATAAGAGACAGGCCCTATTCTGACATGCCTCCAACTATTACACCTTCAGCACCACCCTCTATCTGCATGTTTATCAAATAATCATACGCTTCGAGATCAAATCTCCCATCTGGTAAATAGGGAGTTTTGACTGCTGTGATTAGCCTGAGGCTTGTGATATCACTTTTTGATGTCCTGCATATCAGGCAGAGGAAGGTCACAAATGTAAAAAACCAAATTCTAGTTAACTTCGAAGAACTGTACAATATTACTTCATTCAGCACTCAGCAGACCCAACTCAAACTGCAATACAGGTGCCATTTATCCGAGCATGTAAATCTTTACCAGATTGTCTTAGGCACATATTATGCCAGTGAGAGAGTCTACAAAGTACAGAGCAATGAGAACTACATATATTTTCATCGAGAAAAAAGAACTATGCAGATGGGTGATACATGAGATTGAATTGATCAACACTAGCATTTGGAACAATTAGAATTCGAGGACAATTCTCAATTTTTATATTGCATTTTCCTACTTTGTCTCCACTACAACAAATAACTTAATTTTTCTGCTCCTCAGTGGTTGTGGAGAGTTCACAGGTTGTATCGCTCACAAGCATTTGTAGATGCAAGTATACAACGACTGATATGGAGGAAATTAGGGCGAGACTGCATAAATTTCTCCCTAAAGATCGTATCCTTGCCGGCACGGTAGCATTTAAGCTTGGTCCATGAAACAACTTCAGGTCTTTGGAATCCACGAAAGATCACCTAAGGGCATGGTAGATGTGTATAAGAGACAGGCCCTCTCCTGTTGTTCCTCCAACTATTACACCTTCAGCACCACCCTCTATCTGCATGTTTATCAAATAATCATACGCTTCGAGATCAAATCTCCCATCTGGTAAATAGGGAGTTTTGACTGCTGTGATTAGCCTGAGGCTTGTGATATCACTTTTTGATGTCCTACACTATAAAATTTCATCGAAATTGATCGAAATTTGTTGGAGATGACTCAGTATGCCTGGCAGCTCCTCTGTGCAAAGCAGTGTTGCTAGACCTACACGTGGGCCCCATGTCAAGAGCCGGACCCTGGAATTAAAACATCGCGTTCACACTATAAAATTTTATCGAAATTGACCGAAATTTGTTGGAAATGACTCAGTATGCCTTACTTTTCAAAAAAAAAACTCAGTATGCCTGGCAACTCCTCTGTGCAAAGCAGTTGTTAGACCTACACGTGGGCCCCATGTCAAGAGCCGGACCCTGGAATTAAAACCTCGCGTTCACACTATAAAATTTCATCGAAATTGACCGAAATTTGTTGGAAATGACTCAGTATGCCTTACTTTTCAAAAAAAAAACTCAGTATGCCTGGCAACTCCTCTGTGCAAAGCAGTTGTTAGACCTACACGTGGGCCCCATGTCAAGAGCCGGACCCTGAAATTAAAACCTCGCGTTCACACTATAAAATTTCATCGAAATTGACCGAAATTTGTTGGAGATGACTCAGTATACCTAGCAGCTACTCTATGCAAAGCAGTGTGAAAAGATCTATATTATAATTCGTTTTTGAGAAATGAGTTCTTATTGAGAAATGGGTTCTTTTGGATGACTTGAAAGTGCTTCGATAACTGGAGGAAGAATATCCTGTCCGGTGCTCAATGGAGCATTGTAAATGATGGTTGGACCCATTGGGAGGACAGCCTTGAAATGAGCGATCATTCCTTCAGTTGAAGTCTTCCCATAGTAAGGATTGATGTGAAGAGCTGCATGCATGCCGACGGCAAAACCCTGCTCTGTCGCATGAACTGCCTCTCCAGTTGAGTTGCTTCCTGTGTTGCCTATCACTTTAATTCTAGTGCCAAAGCAGTTGACAGTATGCCCAATGAGCATGATGTGTTCATCCCAACTCATTAGATGACCCTCTCCTGTTGTTCCTCCAACTATTACACCTTCAGCACCACCCTCTATCTGCATGTTTATCAAATAATCATACGCTTCGAGATCAAATCTCCCATCTGGTAAATAGGGAGTTTTGACTGCTGTGATTAGCCTGAGGCTTGTGATATCACTTTTTGATGTCCTGCATATCAGGCAGAGGAAGGTCACAAATGTAAAAAACCAAATTCTAGTTAACTTCGAAGAACTGTACAATATTACTTCATTCAGCACTCAGCAGACCCAACTCAAACTGCAATACAGGTGCCATTTATCCGAGCATGTAAATCTTTACCAGATTGTCTTAGGCACATATTATGCCAGTGAGAGAGAGGCTACAAAGTACAGAGCTATGAGAACTACATATATTTTCCTTGAGAAAAAAGAACTATGCAGATGGGTGATACATGAGATTGAATTGATCAACACTAGCATTTGGAACAATTAGAATTCGAGGACAATTCTCAATTTTTATATTGCATTTTCCTACTTTGTCTCCACTACAACAAATAACTTAATTTTTCTGCTCCTCAGTGGTTGTGGAGAGTTCACAGGTTGTATCGCTCACAAGCATTTGTAGATGCAAGTATACAACGACTGATATGGAGGAAATTAGGGCGAGACTGCATAAATTTCTCCCTAAAGATCGTATCCTTGCCGGCACGGTAGCATTTAAGCTTGGTCCATGAAACAACTTCAGGTCTTTGGAATCCACGAAAGATCACCTAAGGGCATGGTTAATAACCCCGCCGGCAGCCGGCTGCAGGAGAGAACCGTACTTGTTTTTTATTCCTTTCTCTGGACTTCGGCAGCAGCACCAGCCAATCAAAACCAAGAAAGCAGCGCAAACAGTGTATACGCCGGCTCTTCACGGGCGTCTCATCACTCGCCGGCTCTTGTTTTCTCTCTCCATCCGATTGGATCTCGTCTACTCCCAGCCTTTTATTATACCTGCTCTAAGCTAGCTGTAGCAAACAAAGCTAGTGTTGATGACAATTAAAGGTTCCACATGAATGTCATTTGATCATGCAAAGAACTGGCTTCTAGGTTCAACTGGTGCCCATTGAGGCAACTAGAGCAAACAGTTGTTATGATCTTTAATGCGTGATTCACAGGCACTATGACCATGCACGAGCAAGCCTATGACGGGCTGTGTGGTTACATAGAGACCGGAGACATCTCCTTTTCCTTTCTAAAAAGAACAGAAAGTCTATGACCAAATGAAATTAAATAAGGAACCAATTATCTTCAGCAAAGTTACCGATTTTTCGCTTCAGTACTTCGCATCGGAAGATAATCGTCCGAGATGGCTGCCACTCAAAATTTCCCTCTGTTTATTCTGCAAAACATCGGAAACCAAAAATATTTCCTTTCATTTCATCGAGGAAAAAGAAGGTTCGTGAAGGCACTTGCTGACCTTGCGGACGATCCTGATGGGGACGCTGCGCGGCCACAGGTGGCGCGGGTGGGATTGGTGAGCACGTTGGCGCGCAGGTCACCCTGCAAACGGTTTGGGTTCAAATGGGTTTAATGGGTTGGATTTTGACGTGGAGTGTATTTGAGTGGGTTGAAATGGGTTATATTAGTTAATGGGGTGGGGTGGAGTATGTTCTATGTAAATATGGGTTGGGTTGGATTGGTGTGTGGTGGTGGTGGTTTGAGGTGGAGTGGATTTATATAATTTCTCTCATGAGAATGGGTTGGTGTGGGTATAGTTTGGTTTCCAACCCACTTGCAGACTGACGCGCAGGGTACCGAGGAGCGTCTGGTGTGAGCCATTGCTCATGCTCCTCCGAGCCCGCCGGGTGCAAGAGGAAATAGCTCAGATGGTGACCGTCGGCCGGCAGGAGAGAAACGAATCTTCCATGCATTAAGTATTAAATGAAGTTTATTTATAAAACCTTTTTATAGATGAGTGCAACTTTGCGCGATGAATCTAATAAGTATAATTAATCAATGTTTTACTATAGTAATGTTACAGTAACCATCCTCTAATCGTGTGGTCAAGGCTTCATTAGATTCGTCTCTAAAATTTATCTAGAGTTGTGAAGTTAGTTTCGTAAACTGCTTTTATTTAATACCTCTAATTAGTAGTCAAAGGTGCATTTATTACTAAAAAAATTTTTAGCGCCCTATCTAAACATGACCAAGGGGCGGGAGAGACTGATGGGGATAGGCGTGCTGGCACCGGAGTCCCGGAGGCGGAGAGGACGATGCGGATCAGAGATTGTTCGCAGGTGGACTCCTTGGCACGAACCACTTGTCGCTTGAAAAGGATGCAGAATAACGACACCTGGCTGATTTGTTTGTTCCTATTGTCTGAGTCTGGTAAGTTTGAAAATTATTTTTTAGTTAAATTAGGCTTATCATCTTGGACGTTGTGGCAGAGCCCAGCCGAGCCACCCAACGACCAAGTGGGAATACCAAAAGCACTTTCATTTGTTCCAACCAGTAGAGTGCACGCGCGGCACTTAGAAAAATATTATGAACAAAAATTTTATTTTTTAAAAATAAAGTATCTAAATTTAAATGAGTTAAATTTACATAGTTTATTAAAATTTTAACGAAAGATGACAGTAATTTAATGGATGAACAATATCTATACTAAAAGGATTTTAGAGAATTAAAAACGCTTCCCACCAAAAAACCATCCCCACCCTCTCATAGGGGACCCACCTGTCGGGCTTTGGTGGGAGGGAAGAACAAAGAACACTAGAAAAAATTGCATGTTCCAGACGCTTTTAGTTCATTCTCCATAAAACTTTTTTACCCAGCATTTTGTACCCGCCCGCGCGTACCCACCTCCGGCTAGGTGGGCCCCTACCTCCCCACACGTGCACACAATTATCCCGTATTGCTAATAGACAATAGATTGAAGAGTTTTTCTCCATATAAATGAAGACCAACTAACTTGAAAAATGACGTGCCTCTAGATTTGAGAATACCTAATGCTTTATATACACACGTGCGTGCGCACGTGCAACCAACTATGAAACAAATTAAACTTGTAATTGATAGATCTAATATAAAGAAATATAGGTCACAAATTACGACAGGGGTGTTCCAGGTGGGATTGGGGCTGACGGGGAAGTTCAGGTACACGACGCGGTATAACAGGTGCAAGCTTGGCGCGACGTGCCCGCTGAAGCTGTGGATCACGCCGCCGCCGGTGAAGACGACGGGCTCTGTCGCTACCCAACATAAATGTAAAACACGGGTTCATATGGTAAAAGATGGCTAGGCATAATCCATAATGGAGACACAAGCATATAAATAAGTGATTAAAAGTTATTAGAAAGCATATCAGATACACTTTACTTTTATCCAAATAATAGATGTTCAAATAATCTTTGGTTCTTGATCTTCAATCTCTTGAATGACGTTTTGTCTTCTCGCAACAATCAACAACAAGCATCTAAGGTAATCATACAAGCAGGCAAAAAAAAATAAGAAACAGTACACCTATCATTGTGATGAATAAAAAAAGTGCTATAGATCATTGTACATGTTTTTACGATCGCAAGAGCATAAAAATAGATAAAAAAAATTAACAAACCTAATCGCCCCATTACTAAACGTAGCATGTCGAGCCGCGAGAGGAGAGTGTCCGTCACGGGGCTAGCAGCCGCACCACGGGGTTCTCGTCGAGCACGTTGCACAGGACGCCATGTCCGAGGTCGATCCACCGTCCACGCCAGCAGCGAGTTCGTCTCCCCGGCTGCGATAATGGCCTTGCTAGGTTCATGCGCCGCCACCACATCGTCGGCCGTCTCTCTGTCCTTGGAGATCCTGGCCACTCTAGAGCTCCACGATCGGCTCCTCGTGGTACTTGGTGTGAGGTTCAAACCGCGGGACAGGAAAGACGATGGAGTAATGCTCCCCAGCGCCGGGCAGGACGCCGACATGTTTGGGCGAGGCGAACTCCGGACACGGCCTAGGGATCAAGTGGAGTGACAGTTCCCCGGGGCCGGCCCTGTGGATGAACTGACGAATTAGTCGGTGGCCTGTTGGTCGTCGCCGCATAAGAAGGCAATGCGGATGAGCATGAGGCCGGCGGCCGCATTGAGGATCTCGGCGCTCTTGTTCAGGCGGCCAGGGTAGTGCACGGACCAGCGAGAGACTCCCGGCGAGTCAGCGAGGAACCCACAAAGGACCTCCGGTCTGATACGGCTACGACGTGTTGTTCGGCATGGCGCGGGTCTTCTGTTGTATAGGGTTGCAACAGCTCGTCCAACAGCAACATGTTTCTCCGCTTGGCTGCTATATAGGACCGCAAGACTGCCCTCACAGACCAACACCCGTCTTTTCTGCACACTTTGTCCTCACTCGTGCGCACCGGAAACGACTTCCCGATCGGTCACCCATCCTGAAATTTCTCCGGACCAAGCACGCTTAAACCTCGGAGTTCTTTCCAGATAAGCTTCCAGAAAAGAAGTTGCAACTTGTTGGTATGAGTATTCTTATCAATTCTATTAAGCCCTGGGCTGTGACAATCTCACCCCCTTAGAAGACCGACGCCCTCGTCGGTCAACCCCAGTCCAGGAACGTCCCCTCCGGCCACGTCCATGAGCCCAGTGCCAGCGCATGTGCCATGCTGTGTGACCACTCCAGGCCCACACCAGCCATGCGCACCATGCCTGCGCAACTGCGACCCATACGCCCGTGAAACCGCGAGAGTTGGCTCTGATACCACTTGAAAGAACCGCCCAATTCGCATTTGGTTTAAATGAACCGTCGAACGTTCCGGAAAGATGAGAGCTAACACTTGTTCATCTTTCGACTCTCCAAGTGTTAACCCACATCTAAGGACACGTAACCGATCCCGATCCACTTAAAATAAAGGCAAATCCAGTAGTCCCGGTATGTGCTACAACATGCCCAAGATCGAGCGCACATACCGTGTACAAGTTTCTCATCGCACATGAACCATAAAGGGCAAATTTTAAATATTACAAGTCTCCAACAAACAAGTTTACAAGTCCAACATAATAGAAGTTCAAATATGAAATTAAATAAGGACTCTACTCAACATGTTTGTGCCCTACAACATGTCAAAAGTATCATGGGATTTAGTGAATGGTTCCTAGCTTTGATCTCTCCAAAATAACATGAACCACGTCAAAAGTATCATGAGAATTTAGTGAATGGTTGCTAGCTTTGATCTCTCCGAAATAACATGAACCACGCAGCGGAAAGACATTCAATGGTGTTGTTGCCCAAGAACACCATCGAGACAACACCACCACTATTCTACTCATCACCGACACTAGGGTTGGCGGGGTAGAAATGCCCGAAAACCATCTCGGGCTCACCTGCAACTTGGTAACCGTAGCACCATGAGTACAAAGAGGTACTCACAAGACTTACGCAATAATAAACAAGGAGTATGCATATGGTTGTAGCAAGGAATGAGGCATATGGTTGTAGCAAGGAATGAGGCTTTAAGGTTAAGTAAAGTTTGCAAAAGCATAACTCAACCTAGACCTAGTTTTTGACCATTAGCAAGTGAAATAACACCCTATGGACAACTAGCATATTTTATTAATCTTGCCCAATCCCCCCCACAAGTTTTAGTGATTAAACATGAATATCCCCACATTGACATAGAGCATGAGCCTTGAAACATACAACATAAAACAACGATAACATAGCGAAGAGTTCATGGACTTGAGCTTGCTCATAACCGAGAGCGCATCAATTCGAATTGATTTAACCTTGCAAGGGTGTACTTATTTAATCCACACGACATGAGGACCATGCGGCTTACCCACCCCGCTAAAAGCGGGCAAGGGGGTACTCATGACAACCCTTCCCAAAGAGCCCCGAACTTTTGAGACACGCCTAGCTTGTGCGGAGGCAACACTAGGTCCACCGGGGACACCCCTATGCCCCTCTACATAGCCCACGGCCACACATCTCGGACTGTGCCCCAAACAAACAAGACAACTAAGTTAGTGGGCTCATCCTTACCATTATGTTGGATATGTGGTAGCACGAAAGGGTGCTCAAGCCAACGTCATCCACGGATGGGTCTTAATCGACTCAAGCGGTTCTATGTCACCAACTACGTTCTCGTGACCCTACAATCGGCCCAAGTCTCGTAACCATCTTTAACAACATGATCCAATTCCCCAACATTGACAAAAGGGATCCAACGTAGCAATGCCGTTAAACCTATGACTCCCTTCCCTTGACCCAAGTAACCTTTCTCTAACTCTAAGCATGGCTAAGCATTTAGTAAATTAGATAGGCATTAACCCAACTAAGAGCGACAAGGAAAAGGTATTGAAATTCAAGGAAGGTAAATAAAGATCATAGGTCCTACAAATGCATAGTATATAATATAACCCAATGCAACCCATAGCAATATATTAATCAATTTATTGTAAAACAAGGGTTTAGAAGATGCTTAGCGGCTTGCCTTTGTTCTCCTCGGGTTCAACAAAAACTTCCTCGACGGCTTCGGGTTCAACGGTCTCACTCTCCGGAGTCTCGTTCTCTATAATGTATGAATGTATGCATGCATTAGGATGATGCAAATGAAATGCTCATGAAATGCATAAAGTAAGGGGCACAATACAATCATGGCAAGGCATAAACTTTAACGATCAAGCATTACACAAGCACCACAACAATTTACACATAAACACCATAACTTGCAAGAATTACCATAAACAATTTCCTAGCATGCAAGACTACCTAGCAAGATATTGCTTAACAAAGATTATACAAAACAGAATTATTCTAATCAAAATTTATTCTAACATAGGACCAAAATAACCAAATGGTGGAGTTGGATTTAACATCAAATCTATTTTCACTTAATAGGAGCAATTAAATTAAAATGAGCAGTCCTAGGGTTAATAATTCAAGAAACGGATCTAAACAGAGCATAAAAATGCCAAACACATTTTTTTCATAAACTAGGAAGTGAGGGAAGATTAACAGATTTGGATTTACAATTTTATCAAATTGCTACAACATATGAAAAATACAACAATTTTCAGCCCTAGAAAGATAGATTAAACTAAAACAGTAAGGAAAAGATTCAAACAGTGAACTTGATCTACTTTTCTGGGCAGAGCATGATTCAAGGAATCTAGCAAAGTTGGATTTGCAATTTTAGGGAGAATATACAATTTAACATGCATTTTTCATTCCTAGAACAAATAAATCTATAACTCGAAAGTACAACAGAAGCATGGGAGTTCAATAATTTTAGATGATAGAGCAGCATCACAGGAATCAAACAAAACAAGAATCACTATTTTTGGAGCTCTACATAATTTACTAAAAATCATACAAGAACCAGCATACACATATATGCATCTACACCTACACAGCACAGCACAGTGAGCAGCGGCCCATGGGCCAAAACTGGCCCAGCGGCGGCCTGCTGCTGCCCAGCAGCAAGGCGTGGCAGCGGCGGCCCAGCAGGCACGGCCCAAGGCCAGCCCACGCCATGGACGGCGCGCGGCACGACCGCGGCGCCGGCGACGAGGAAGCCGGAACGGCGGCGGAGAGGAGAGCGCCGGCGTGTCCTAGGGTACGGCGAGCTCACCGGGGTAGGTCTCGACGAGGATGGACGGCGGCGTAGGGGTCGACGACGAGCGGCAGCGGCCGGCGGAGAAGCTCGACGGCGGCGGAGCTACATGGTGAGGGAGAGAGAGAGGTGAGGGCCGGCGAAGCTTGCGGCGGTGCGGGAACGCGCGAGGTGCACGATGGGAGGCAGCGGTGCTCACCGGAGGCGACGGACGGTGGAGGACGGCGGCGGCGGCGGCTATGGAGGAAGGCGTGGGAGTGGCTAGGGTTTTCGGGGCCGGCTCGGGCTCGTTTTAAAGGAGGAGAGGGAGGCGAAGCGAGGCCGAGGCGCGGGCGAACGCGGGCTGGATCCCGGAGCCGCGGCCGATGGGCGTCGGCGACGTGGCGACGCCGCCCCGGGCGCCCAATGCGCGAGCGTGCGGGAGGCGAAAGGGTGAGGGGAGGGGATGACATGTGGGGCCGCGGCGGGGTTTTTCCTTTTCCTCCTTTTTTTTCAACTGTCCGTTACAAATACCAGGAAGAGGAAATCAAAGACTGGAGGGCTCTTGGTTTCCTAATCATCCTCGTCTCGCGGATGTTGTGGAAAGAGAAAAAAGGGCAGCATTTTAAGAGTTCCACGTGATCTCCGGTATTAAGAGGAAGACTTTCAGTTGGTTATTTTAGACTATTCGATTGGTGGGTACACGGAGTGGGTAAAGAAATTCTATAGTGAGAAAAGTAATATCCAAAACGGCAAAAACTCTCTAGAAACATCGTTTTGTGAAAACTTTCCACGTCGTTTTTCTACCGTTGGACCTGACACGTGGGTCCTCCATAAGCGGTGGGTAGGATTTTTTTGGATGAGAAGCGTTTTCAATTCTATTGGATCTAGTATAGATATACATACGTTATTAATTCATTCATAATAAAATGTTGAAACTAAAAATACATGTAACTCCTAAATCAGCCTTGGACAATATTTTACAAAGCTAAAGAAATTATGAAGTTGGAACCTTTTTTTAAGCTAAGATTTTTTAGCAGGATAATGTCCCTGATTCACAAGAAAAGTGTTTCACGAGAAAACAATGTTTTTGCTTCATAAAAAAATTGTTCTAGGTTTAAGGCAAATGTTCTATTCCCTCAGATCCAAATTACTAGTTATTCCAAAAAAATATAGAGAGTCCAAAAATCTTAGGTTTAACTAAATTTATATAATAAAGTATTAATGTCTATGTCACTACATGAGTATCGATAGATTCTTTATTAAATATATTTTCAAAGTATATCCATTTGATGCTATGAATCTTTTGTAACCAACTCTATAATTATGGTCAAACCTGTGTGGTTTGATTTTCCAAAAACATTGAATGACTAATAATTGAGTAGCTAAGAAATACTATAATCCAACTCTAAGCAACACAAATGGTCCTATAGTTCAAGAGAAAAACAAATTTGTAGTTTCAAAAAGTGATTCACCTTATCCCCACCTACCGTAACACCTGTAGAGCTCCACTTCTTTTCAAGAAAGGCCGAAGCCAGCTTTATATATAAAGCATCCGCAAGGGATACTGGGATTACCAGTTTACAATACAACACAAACCGCTCGAAGAGCAGCACCCAATAGATCCGTAACGGGACTCTCTAGGCCGCGCGCTCGAGATAGCACGGCACTACGCGCGCCCGAGATAGCACGGCACTACTCACGACAGACAAACTAAAGGGCCATGAAACCATTACAGATCAACTGGAACCGACCTTCCACGGAGCCAACAACTCCATCAACTACGGCTACAGGAGGACTACAAACAACGCCTTCAGGAAGGCAAAGGCACGACGGCGCCAACGTTTGGTTTTTACCACGGGAGCTTCCACGAGCCGCCGTCGAACGAGATCCTGCAGACAACGCCCTCAAGAGGGGAGAGCAACCTCCGTTGTCCGACCCTACACCGGATCGAAGCTTACGCTTGAGGATCACCGCCCGATGAGCCGAGAGCACCTGTACCGATCCTACGCAGTTCTATCCACCGCCCACCATCACCGCTGCCGAAGGTCGTCCCTAGGTTCCATATGCACCCGATGGCAACACCCTACAACTCGGGGAGGTTTGGGGCCCTCTATTGGCCCCAACCCTCCTGTCGACCCCTCTATTGGACGACACCGTGCTTCACAAAGTGAGACTGAAACCATGAACCCAGAGGCGGGGACTTGACGCGGCTATGGGGATGGCTTTGTCGGTGATGTGAACACAGAGGTGGTTCCATCGACCAAGATGAAGCCGCCGGAGGTAGCCAGGACGGGGGCCGACACCTCCCCGGACACCGCCACCATCAGGGAAACACCAACGCCAACCCTGACCCCTGACCAGAGCCGCAGTCCTCGAAGCCATGACACCGGACCGTCACCACAATGGTACCTGCTACTGCCGCCCCGCCAACCCACCACTCCGGTCCGAACCGACGTGGCTCGGGGCGCCAACCCAGGGGTCAAGCCCCCAGATCCAGCTGATCCAGAGGCAAGCCAAGGCCACCCGCGCAGGCCGCCGGCCGCCGGGAGCCTCCTGGCCGCGCGCTTGCCGGCCGCCGCGGTCTGGCCGCCGGCCACAGGAATCGTGCTTGGCCGCCAACTGGCCGCAGCAGGCCCGCCGCCGCGCGCCGCCCCCTGGATCCGCGCTCATGGCGCCTCTCCGCGCCCACGGCCGTCGGGACACCTATTATATGGATGTGCTTTTACTTGGTTGCAGGTGATGTGGCAACAACATAAAATTCGTTGTTTGCTATATTATTAGCCTTGCTCTAAACCACGCTCGCACATGAAAACATTGTTTATTTGGTCGTTGAAGTCCTCAGTCCAAGACCTAACAACCTAGACTCAGGATGGGTTGTCATAGGCTCATAGTAGCAAAGGAAAGCCTAGCTGGCAAGATTTTGTTCATTTGTTGCTTGCATGTGATTAAATTTAGGCAAATTTTGCTCGTAGACATCCAACTTTCTTCGAATTGGCCAAAACACACCGCAAACGATGAAATTGATCCAGTACCATTACAAAATCGCGATCATTTGCTGTAGGACACCGTGGCTATTATAATATCATTTTTTCTGATTTGAGGAGAGAGAAGGGGCAGGAAAAGTCATTTTTACCCTCGGTGAAGTGGGGTCCGCGTGTCAGCTTAATCTTCTTCCTTTGGCCGATGCTGAATCTGGCTGGATCTGTGCAATCCTACGCGAGGGAACCTGGGCGTCAATGGCGGCAGCAAAGGTAGCCTTACAAGCACCAAGACCTCGTCGTTTCGACGATTGGTGAGACCAGCAACCAGGAAGCTAGAATTTAAATTTTCAACACATGCCTGCACGCATCAAATCCACGAACAGCCCTATCGGGAAATTGCAATTGAAGGTGCCTGGAGTTCATCCGCAATCCCAAAATGTGGAATTCCCTAACAGCCACAGCAGGCAGCGACGGTTGGCTCTGAATTCTGTTGCTGCCATATCGCGCCTGCCTCGCACCAATGCCGCCGCTGCTATTGCTTCTGCTCCGTGGTATCCTCCTCGTCTCTTGCCTTCACGTGGACGCCGATGCGCCCGTGATGGCAACGGCGCACCGGCCGGACGGCGCAGCGTGGCGCTCGTTCCGGCAGCTGCTGGACGCGCGCCAGGGCAGCCGCGTCGCGGTACGGTCCTCACCGATCTCAAGCGCTACTTGGCGAGGTCCGGTTACATGCCCGGCGTGGAGCAGCACAAGCCGGCGACGGGCGCGTTTAACGCGCACATGGAGGCCGGCGTGCGTCGGTATGAGTACGTGTTGAGCTGTTGGTCACGGGCTCACGGGCACAGCGGAAAGAGTCATGGCCAGGAGTCAAAGGATGAAGACAAGGGCAAAAATGGTATTTCCTCCATCTTCTCTCTCTCAAAATCGGATAAATTATTATTTTAATCACTGCGGTGTGTTAGAGCAAAGAACCACGACTTTGTAATGGTACTAAACCAATTATACCTATTGCGGTGTGTTCTAGCCAATTTCACGAAATAACGGTGTCCCACCGCAAATTTCGCCTTAAATTTACTGATATCACCTAGAGTAAACAATATTTTAAAACTCAAAAGCTATAGTTTTCACACCGAGCATTCAAATTAAATGTTGATTGCATATTATTAGAGCTTGTAAAAAAGATCTTATATTTGGTTGTTATTTTCTTAGAGAACATTTTTGTTTAACCTAGAACATCTTTCTTATGAAGTTAACACGCTTCTTTTTACGAAATAATGTTTAAAGTTCATGAAGAAATTGTTCCAGTTTAGACAAAAAAAATGTTTCAGCTTGACGAGCATATTTCTTCAAATTAAAAGAATTATTTGTAGATTTATGAGGAAATATTTCACCTTCACAAGAAAGATGTTCGAGGTTCAAGATATAAAATATACCATGCCCACCAGAAAATATTCTAATTTTATACTAATTCTAAAATATATCCTACTAGTCCAATACCAATGTTCTATGAGTCTAATGGTTCTGTTCCGGTGTTCTACTAACTTAACACAAATGTTCAGGACTTCTCACTTGTATTGAGAAGTAGCAAATGTCCTTATAACAAACTAGCAAGAACGCACGTGCGGCACGCACGTTTATTGATGACATGTAGGTACTAAAACAATATCACTTCACTTTAGTGCAAAGCGCTTTTAAAAATACTTTATATTCGCTCTTTCATGTATGGAGAGCTTTAGGTATTTTCAAAACTCATGATAGTTGGTATTTATTTATATGAAGAAAACTCTCTAATTTATTGTCTTTTAGCAATACGGGATAATTATGTATAGACGTGGGTACAAATGTGGTACCGCACGTTTATTGATGACATGTAGGTACTAAAACAATATCACTTCACTTTAGTGCAAAGCGCTTTGAAAAATACTTTATATTCGCTCTCTCATGTATGGAGAGCTTTAGGTATTTTCAAAACTCATGATAGTTGGTATTTATTTATATGAGGAAATCTTTATAATTGGTTGTCTATTTGCAATACGGGATAATTATGTATAGACGTGGGTACAAATGTGGGTATATTTAGGTGGGCTCTTTTTTGGTGAAAAAAGTTTTGGGTTTAGAGGGGGAAATCAACTTGGGTTCCCCCCCCCTTTAATTAGTTTTAGTCTAATTCGTCGTCCTAGTTTATTGACAGGTGGGTCCTTTATGAGGGGGTATAGGTAGGGGGTGAGCCTTTTGTTGATGAGAAAAGTTTCAATTCTAATTCTCTTTATAGTATAGATGCAAAGAGAATACATTTTTTTAGCAGATGCAAAGAGAATACATGGAGGGATAAGGAAAGAAGACAAACGAAGCCCAAGGCCAACTAAGTTTCTGAATGGGCCAACTCAACTACCTCTCATGATACAGCGCCGGAATTGGATAGGAAAAAGTCCATTTCACAACCTTCATCTATCGCCATCGTCCGATTTAAGACCCTCAACCGCGAAACCAGCTGTTCAGGGCACCTCAACTATTGAAACCGTCCATTTTTCAACCCTCAGTGGTTTTGGTGGCTGTTTTGGCCTACGTGGTGCCACATAGGCATGCTGACGTGTAGTCTGAGCGGGCACCCGTGGGTCACTTGCACGTGGGACCCATGTGTCAGATCACCTTCAACCTCCAGGTATTTTATCCTCATCTGCGCTCCGCCTTCGCCCTTGCGCCGCTGTTGCTCCCGCCGGCCCGGACCCTCTCCCCCACCTGTGCTCCCACCGCCCCCGCTGCGGCCCCACCGTCGGGATGTCCGGCCTCGACCTCTCCATGAACTCCTTCGTCGGCCCGCTCCCCGACCTCCCGGACCTCCTCTACCTCAACCTCGCCAGCAACAACTTCATCGGCGCCATCCCAGCCTCCTTCGCCCGCTTCCCCAAGCTCCAGTCGTTCTCCCTCGTCTACAACCTGCTCGGCGGCCAGGTCCCGCTGTTCCTTGGCGCCGTCGCCACGCTCCGCGAGCTCAACCTCTCCTGCAACCCCTTCGCCCGGGGCCCCTGTCGCCCGAGCTCGGCGGCCTCTCCGCGCTGCGTGTGCTCTGGCTCGCCGGTTGCGGCCTCGTCGGCACCATCCCGCCCTCCCTCGCCCACCTCACCAACCTCACCGACCTCGACCTCTCCACCAACGCGCTCACCGGTGCCATACCGCCGGAGATTGCGTCCAGCCTCACCGCCGCCGTCCAGATCGAGCTCTACAACAACTCCCTCACGGGCCCCATCCCCGCCGGATTCGGCACCCTCCGGGACCTCGCGGCCATCGATTTCGCCATGAACAAGCTCCACGGCGCCATCCCGGAGGACCTCTTCCTCGCGCCCAGGCTCCAGACCGTGCACCTCTACGCCAACAGGCTCACCGGCCCCGTGCGGAGTCCGCGGCCAGGGCCACCTCCTTCGTCGAGCTGCGCCATCTCCGGCGACATCCCGCCGGGGATCTGCGACCGCGGCGAGCTGGAGGAGCTGCTCATGCTCGACAACGCGTTGTCCGGTGGGATGTCCGGTGGTGGGGCCGCGGCGGGGGCAACGACGGCGCAAGGGCGAAGGCGGAGCGCAGATGGGGAAAACCGCTGGAGGTTGAAGGTGATCAGACACGTGGGTCCCACGTGTAAGTGACCCACGGGTGCCCGCTCAGACTCCACGTCAACATGCCTATGTGGCGCCACGTAGGCCAAAACAGCCACCAAAACCACCGAGGGTTGAAAAATGGACGGTTTCAATAGTTGAGGTGCCCTGAACAGCTGGTTTCGCGGTTGAGGGTCTCAAATCGGACGACGGCGATATACGAGGGTTGTGGAATGTACTTATTCCATTCTGAATTGTGCTCCAGAAACTTCCATGTGGGCCGTCGGCCCGCACGCCACTGACCACGGCCCGGCCTCTCCTCTGCCAAGAGCTGAAGAGCCCACAAGATCCGACCCGAACTCTACTGTCAGGTGGCCCGCACGCCACTGTTGACCGCGGTCTCCCGTCGGGCACGGCCCGGCCTCTTCCTCCTCCAAGAGCGGAAGAGCCCAAGATCCGACCCGTACACTACTGTCAGGTGGGACCATGACTCTTCGGCCCCACAAATCAGTGACCTGATGATGAGACCCGGGAACCGAGCCTGACACGTAGAAAAGTCCCGAGCCCGAACCCCTGCTGCAAGAAAGAAGCTATAAAGGCAAATTAATCCCCTCCCCTTCCTCCACACTTCGCCCTCAAACACCCGCAAATATCTGTCGCCGTCTCGGCTCTCTCGCGAGACGCACCAACCGCTTCGTCGAATCCGGCCGCCATGGCGAGCCAAGGCGAGCCTTATTCCTCCGATCCGTGAGTACCCGCCCCCGATCTGGCCGCCCGAGTCTAGGGCTTCGATCTGTCGTTTGTGGTGTGGAAGAGGGTTTTGGGGGGATCTTTCCGGCGATATATATTTTTTTTTGACACTGGTCACTGTGGTGGGGTGTGGAGCAGGAAGGGGAAGAAGGACTTCTCGACGGCGATCCTCGAGCGGAAGAAGTCGCCTAACCGTCTGGTGGTCGACGAGGCCACCAATGATGACAACTCCGTCGTCGCACTGCACCCGGACACCATGGAGCGCCTCCAGCTCTTCCGTGGTGACACTGTTCTGCTCAAGGTATGGATGAGTTTTTACCTTAGCGATTCTCACTTATGTTTCGGTTGTATACGGATCTTGGATTGTGGTGGTTCATACTGTGTAGATTAAAATCCTTGTGAAAGCCGTGTCTTTGTAGTTGTTAATTTGCAAGCTCAACTGTGGGGAAACTTACTGCTTTGTTGGTGGTAACGAGAAATTTTGGTCTGTTAGGTTTTGAAATTTCGACCTTGTTGTGATCTTAGGTCTTACTTAACATCGGAGGGTCACACTATCTCTCTGTCTCTTATACACATCTGGCGGGGGGCCGGGCCGGCGAGAGCAACGGCGGCGCAAGGTCGAAGGCGGAGCGTAGATGGGGAAAACAGCTGGAGGTTGGAGGTGATCTGACACGTGGGTCCCACGTGTAAGTGACCCATGGGTGCCCGCTCAGATTCCACGTCAACATGCCTATGTGGCGCCACCTAGGCCAAAACAGCCACCAAAACCACCGAGGATTGAAAAATGGACGGTTTCAACAGTTGAGGTGCCCTGAGCAGCTGGTTTCGCGGTTTAGGGTCTCAAATCGGACGATGGCGATAGATAGATGAGGGTTGTGGAATGAACTTTTTCCAATTGGATCCCTTCAATATGATTGTGTTTCATTGTGGAAAAGTCCATTCCACAACCCTCATCTATAGACGTTGTCTGGGTTTCAACCCCCAACCACAAAACCAGGTATTGGACATCCACGAACTATCAAAACCGTTCGATTTACCCTCCTCGGTGAATTTTGGAGTGGTTTTCGCATACGTGGCGCCATGTCAGGATGGTTTTCGCATATGTGGCGCCATGCCAGCGATCCTTATTGTCACCTCAGTGGGGCCCGCATGCCATCTTTCCTTTCCACCTCCTCGCCGCCACTCCTCATTGTCAGAGCCGTCGCCGCCGTCGTCGTGACTCTTCGTCTCTCTTCTTCCAGACGTCGTCGTGCAAGATGCTCAGCAATAGCTACTGGTCGACAGTGCGCTCGTCAAGACCTGCAACTACTTCGCCGAGTCGTCCTCCATGTGCCGCTGGGGGCGGAGATCCGCACGCCCGTGTAGCACGGCGAGGCAGAGCAGGGGAACCGTCCGCCGCTGGCCATGGATCCGCGCCTCCGTCGGGAGGAGGAGCAAGGAAGCCGCCGAAGAGGAGCATGGGAGCCACCACCACTTCACCCACCTGTGAGTTCCGACGGATCGAGGAGGACTGGAGGAGGCGGGCTGCCGTGCCCCTGCTCCTCCCGTCGCTGGACGCTCGAGGAGGAGGGCACGCCGCCGGAGCATGGGGATGCTCGAAGCTGCTGCGCTGCGAGCAGGCCAACTCCTCGCACGGGAAGGAGGGGGAGGAGCCCGATAGACCCCCACCGACCTGCTTCTTCGCGACGACTCCGCCGCCACCTGTACCGGCACGCCTCTGCTCCTCCATGATGACTCCGCCACCACCTGGACCCCCCGAGACGGAGCAGAAATAAGTTTGCCGTCGCCGCGTTCCTCAAGCAGATCGAGCCTGCTCCACCCGACGAGGCCACCGCCGCGAGGAGCCGCTGCCCCTTCCCTCCGTCGCCGCACCGCAGCCCCTTCTTCTCCGCCTCCGGCTGAGCTTCGAATCAGGGAAGGAGGTGGTGGTGGGAAGAGCCGAGCCTCGGGCTCCCGGATCCGCCGACATGGGATGCGTCGCGCTTGGCTTTGCCCGACCTAGCAGCCGTCATGCCCATCACTTAGGGAAGGGAGCAGATCGATACAGGCGGAGGAGCACGGGAGGAGGGGAGGCGCCGGTGGAGGAGGAGCAGGGGAGATGCCAAGGCAGGAGGAGCAGGGGAGAATGGGTGGACTGGGCCCTGCTCGATGACGTGGAGTCGTCGGCTTGGATGATGTGGTGCCACGTATGCGAAAACCACCCTGACGTGGCGCCACGTATGCGAAAACCACTCCAAAATCCACCAAGGGGGTAAATCGGACGATTTTGATAGTTCGTGGGTGTCTAATACCTGGTTTTGTGGTTGGGGATTGAAACCCAGACAACGCCTATAGATGAGGGTTGTGGAATGGACTTTTTCATTTCATTGTTGATCCAGTTTGGTATGGATTTCAGTTACAACATGGACCCAGTTGATTCTATTTGCGGCCCAACATCCTGTCCGATCCAACTACGAACCCGATGCCAGCTTGACCAGTGAGTGACCTCTCCCCGCCGCCGAAATCAGACGAGCCCCAAAACCCTCGCCGGCGATCCCCTCCGTCGCCGCAGTTTCCGCCGGAGATGGACTTCCAGGTCGTCGTACTCGCCGGCGGCACCTCCGAGGCGCTGTCGCCCCTCGTCTCCAAGGTATCCCCTCCCTTCTCCTTCTCCCACCCCACCTCATCTCGCCTCGCCCCTGCTAACCCCGCACCCCAATCCCTAATCCTCCTCTCACGCAGGATGTCCCCAAGGCGCTGCTGCCGGTCGCGAACCGCCCCTTGCTCTCCTACGCTCTGGACCTCCTCGAGGCTAGCGACCTCAAGGACATCATCGTGGTGAGCGCTCGCTCTTCTGCTTCTCTTCCGTTTGTCAGGTCCCACGGCGCGAGAAGGGGTTTGTTTGGCTGATGTGGGCGTGGTGCAGGTGGTGGAGGGGCAAGAGGCGGCACGGCTCGTCGGTGCCTGGGTCTCTAGCGCATACCTGGATCGACTTCGCGTGGAGGTGAGTTTGATTCTGGTTCTGTGTCTGTGATTGCTAGGTTGGGTCGATGCAGTTGTGCTAGTGGTAAGAGTGATCAGTAATTGGATAAGATCGTAGAAACAGTTTTGGGGTATCTATATGTTGGTGTGCAAGCACATAAGTTTTTTATAGGAATGCTTGAAGATAAATGATTTGGATGAGTTTTCATGGCAGAACAAAAGAAGTCTCTACCCTCTAAAGCTAGATATTAGGTGAATGTTCCAAAATCCACCAAGGGGGTAAATCGGACGATTTTGATAGTTCGTGGGTGTCTAATACCTGGTTTTGTGGTTGGGGATTGAAACCCAGACAACGCCTATAGATGAGGGTTGTGGAATGGACTTTTTCATTTCATTGTTGATCCAGTTTGGTATGGATTTCAGTTACAACATGGACCCAATTGATTCTAGGAAATCTTTGCGGCCCAACATCCTGTCCGATCCAACTACGAACCCGATGCCAGCTTGACAAGTGAGTGACCTCTCCCCGCCGCCGAAATCAGACGAGCCCCAAAACCCTCGCCGGCGATCCCCTCCATCGCCGCAGTTTCCGCCGGAGATGGACTTCCAGGTCGTCGTACTCGCCGGCGGCACCTCCGAGGCGCTGTCGCCCCTCGTCTCCAAGGTATCCCCTCCCTTCTCCTTCTCCCACCCCACCTCATCTCGCCTTGCCCCTGCTAACCCCGCACCCAATCCCTAATCCTCCCCTCACTCAGGATGTCCCCAAGGCGCTGCTGCCGGTCGCGAACCGCCCCTTGCTCTCCTACGCTCTGGACCTCCTCGAGGCTAGCGACCTCAAGGACATCATCGTGGTGAGTGCTCGCTCTTCTGCTTCTCTTCTGCTTGTCAGGTCCCACGGCGCGAGCAGGGTTTTGTTTGGCTGATGTATGCGTGGTGCAGGTGGTGGAGGGGCAGGAGGCGGCACGGCTCGTCGGTACCTGGGTCTCTAGCGCATACCTGGATCGACTTCGCGTGGAGGTGAGTTTGATTCTGGTTGTGTGTCTGTGATTGCTAGGTTGGGTCGATGCAGTTGTGCTAGTGGTAAGAGTGATCAGTAATTGGATAAGATCGTAGAAACAGTTTTGGGGTATCTATATGTTGGTGTGCAAGCACATAAGTTTTTTATAGGAATGCTTGAAGATAAATGATTTGGATGAGTTTTCATGGCAGAACAAAAGAAGTCTCTACCCTCTAAAGCTAGATATTAGGTGAATGTTCTAGTTTATAGACTATTTTTAATGTAGATTTATAGGAATGCTTGAAGATAAATGATTTGGATGAGTTTTCATGGCAGAACAAAAGAAGTCTCTACCCTCTAAAGCGGATATTAGGTGAATGTTTTAGTTTATAGACTATTTTTAATGTACATTTTGAGGAGTTTTGTTTAACTAGGCACAAATCAAATAGCATTGTAATGGTAGGCTATGTATAGAGGCAGCTCTACCACATCCTTATAATGTTGTTGGGATTCTATATCATTTGTGTCACAGTTTCTCTTCTGTTGTCAGTGGAATTTCATAAAAAACATACTGGTCTTGTTACGTGGATATGCTATTGCAGCTGTCTTTGTCTGGATTGTTGAGGTGAATATTACGATGATTGAAGGCTAATCAGCATTTTAAATGCTGCCACCTAGGTGCTGATTGGCCTTCTCCTACTGTACTTTGGATAATTCGTGCGAGCTGCTGTCCTTTTTTGCTGCTGCTTTCCTCTATGCTAGTCAGCCACCTAAGTGGAGATGGGGCAGAGCAGTGTCCATTTGCCCACCTAGTGTTGAATACCTTCTGGAACACAGATGCTAAAGGCTATATGATGTATGATGGTAGCATTACATAAACAGATTCTTTAATTCTAAATGAAAATTTAATCTTAAGTAAGATTCCCTCTATCTCTCAATATCATTTCACTTTGTTCATGTATTATTCAAACATGAGTGTGTACTCTTGTGCTCTCCAAATGTTGCCCTTGCTGTGGTTTTAAAGTTGGATGTAAGTAGGCTATAAGTTTGAATATTACAAGGTTTTTTTTTTTGCAATGCTTGAATTTAATCTTTGTTATTTTTTTTCAACCTCTTTAGTGAAGTGAGAATGTGATGCTTGTGAGCATGTCTTTGTTGAACTCAAACATAATTCCATTAAAACTAGAACAGCTTGTGAGCATGTCTTTGTTCTAACTTATTTCATTTTTCTCATCAACGCTAATCAATATAAGCACATGGATGTCTCAGTTCATGTTATATCCAAAATCATTACAATATATGGATTCACTTTTTTTAGTAACTTGAGATGCCTGAGTTCACTCCGGTTTTTATGAAGTTTTTCCTAGTTCTTTATTTTCTTTGGCATTTGTTTATTTACCCATGCAACTAGTTCAATCTCATTGACGAACCAATGAACGACTGTAGGGGTAACATACTCTCATTTGTTTGTGGAAGTAAGTGCTCTTTGCATTCAGGTAGTTGCAGTTTCTGAAGACCTTGGAAGTGCTGGTGCATTACGAGCTATTTCAAAGCGACTGACGGCAAATGATATTTTGGTAATGTTTGTGCTTTCATACTATCATAATGTTGACAAAAAGTTGCACGTTGGGAGTAATCTAGATTCTAACCAGCGGTCTTGAATAGGTGATTAGCGGAGACCTGGTAACAGATGTGTTGCCTGGGGCTGTTGCTGCTACTCATAGAAGAAATGGTGCCGCTGTTACTGCTTTATTGTGTTCCGTTCCTGTTAGTGGTCCTTCAGACACTGCTTCTTCTAGTGGGAAAGATAAAGCTAAAAAGCCAAATCGTTTGAACATACTTGGGCTGGACAAGACTAAGCAATTCTTGTTGCATATTGTCTCAGGTATGCTTGCTTTGACTTCATAATCTGTAATACTAGGCGAATAATGTCACCCATGATTCTTATACCTGTGGATTTGACCTGTAGGAACTGATGTCGAAAAAGATGTTCGAGTTCATAAGAGAAAAATCCAGGCTGTAGGTCAGGTAAGACACCTATTGCATGTATCCAAGACAACTGTATTTGTTTCCTGAGATATTTCGGGGTTTAGTAATTTAGTTCTATACTTATGTACCTTGAAATTGTCATGCATCACAATTCACAAAAAACGAAGAGGCCAACGGGACGGGGTTGTCCTTGCAGTGTCTCAAGATTATGCAACTGGGTTGTCCTTGCAGTGATTTAGAGACAAAACTCAGGATTTAGCTTGTTGGTTGGGTCTGATATTTAGGTTCTATACATGGCAACTGGGTTGTCCTTGCAGTGATTTAGACATGGCCACCGTAATACCCTTTATTTTTAGCATTAGCGTACTTTGGTGGTGTTCTCTTATCTTGACAAGAAGATTGCTGTCAATTATAACATTTCCTGTCCAAGACACTAGGAATGCCAATGTTTGGCTTTAGAGAAATAAAATTATACATTATGCTGAGACGAGTGAATGATAATTTGTAATTGTAACATAGGAAAATCAAATGCTATTAGATTTGGTATTATGCTTGTTACTGAAGATGACTCAAAATTCACAATAATAAGCTATCTTTATGGACTCAAGGTAACTGTTGTTTACACAGACTGTCGAGCACAGATCATGATGAGTTACAACAATTATTTTAACAATGCTATCCTATTTTGCTGTCAATTATAGGCAACATTTCCTGTCCAAGACACATTTAGGGACGCCAACGTTTGGCTTTAGAGAAATAATAAAATGATACATTATGCTGAGACGAGTGAATGATAATTTGTAATTGTAACATAGGAAAATCAAATGCTATTAGATTTGGTACTATGCTTGTCACTTAAAATGACTCAAAATTCACTGTAATAAGCTATCTTTGTGGACTCAGGGTAGCTATTGTTTACACTGACTGTCGAGCACAGATCATGATGTGTTACAACAATTATTGCCAGGCCTTCTCTGATAACTAGCGCCTCTTTTGTTTCCATTTGAAAGCATCAGAAAATGGGAACTATCAGAAACTCTATTTTAACACTGCTATCCTATATCTAAAAATACACCTCTTTACCATTTCTTATCTCTGTTTCATATGCTGGTCTTTTATCATGTTCATACTGCTTTGTTGTCGGATGATGACATTGAACAGTATCTGGTATGCTTTATTTTTTTGGGTTTTGATTTATTGAGGACACGGGTCAGACTCAGATAATTTTGGGGTTCATGGTCTTAAATAGTTTGTTTTAGGCCCATCTGTATTATGTTATGGTTATCTGGTCTTCCCTAGCAATCTTCGTTATGCATATGCACCACATTTTAAACTTTCATACGAAAGGTGGGCTGAAAACGTCATTTATTATTATAGCATGCTACAGTAATATATTCTTTTAGACCCTCCCTCCTGAAAGCCTATAATGCAAAAATCCAGTGACTTTGGCATTCTTAAGTTGGAGTGAGATAATTCATTTTAATTTGGATCTTTTTTTCTCTTGTGTGCCTTCTTCATCCTGTGGCACTAGTGTAGGATGTACTTTTACCAAATCAATGTATTACAAAGCTTACTTTACCCTGAATTTCAATTTTCTAAAAACCTCCTTTTAACTAAGTTGTTGGTTGGTTTTGCAAGACATGCCATTTTGTGGCTAAAGCTTTAATGCCTTTGCAATGGGCATACCATTCGATGCAAAATATTTTATTGACTGTTGAAGCAATCTGATATAATCTCAAGCTTCTCGAAAGCACAACTTAGCAGTGGCAATTCTTACAGATTGTAGGAGATGGACTGTATTGTAATAGATTACAGATGATTGGTAAGACAGCCTAGAAAATCTCATTCATCTTTCTATGGTGGGTACACATTATTCATTTACAAGTGACACAGCAACTGCTAATGGAGGACAGGGATACTCTTTTAAGGAAACAAGTGAAGAACGTTATTGTCCCTTTATGGATGGGATCTGTTCTGAGAACTGAGTGGTAGCTCAGTTGGTAGAACCTCCAGTAGCTGGTCTTCCTGATAACTGGTTTCAGGGAGTTTCCTAGCCAGCCAGGATTTGATACTCCCCTCCTTAAGAAGACAGGGAAGTCTTCTCCCTGGGTCAAGTTATCCTTTTTGGATGGGGATCTGTTCTTTGTTAGTTTATCAGCTGCAGTAGACGTAGTACGTACTTAGACACAACTTGATGATAACGAGTGATTGAACGGTTTGACTGAATGCTTTCTCTGTTTTGATAATAATTTTGTTGGGTGTTCTATCAATTTCTAGTGACACTTGATAACATTCATCTTGATTGGTTCTTTAATACTTTGGTTTGATTTAAATTCAGAAATGTACTCAGTTTGAACGTTTTATTGAACTTGATATCTATGCTATTTTCCTTCTATTAGATGGAAATTCGAAGTGACCTGATGGATGCACATCTTTATGCTTTTAAGAGGTTAGTCTATATTCTTCTTTGAAATATGCTCTACACTCAGCCATAGATCTTGCTATAATTTACTGCTGGTCGCAGGACAATATTACAGGACATACTGGAACAGAAGGAAGCCTACCGCAGCATTAGACTCGAAGTCCTCCCATATTTAGTGAGGAGTCAATTGGTATGTTCATGCTTATAACATGTAAATGTGTAGCAGTTTATCAAAAAGCTGATTTAACTTTTGTAAACTTGAACAGAGATCAGCTCCATCAGGTGGCAATGGAACAGCAGTTGATGAAACTGGGAATAGTTCTGCTCAGTCGAGTGGTAATCTGCAGTGTTTATCGCAGCATCGTGTCATTGCACCATCTGCTTTCAAGCAAGATGCACTATCAAAGTCAAGTGGTGGCCATAGGTGTTGTGCTTATATTGCTACTAAAAGCAAATACTGTCACCGCTTGAATTCGATTCAGTCATATTGTGATATCAACCGAGATGTAAGGATTTCATCCTGTAGGGAATTATTTTGTCGCATGCACTACTTTTGAATTATGCTTAAATTAACATTTTTTCTGGCATTGCAGGTTATAGGGGAAGCTAGCCATCTGTCTGGTTATTCCTTCTCTGCACAAAACAATATCATCCACCCATCCTCTGTTCTTGGATCAAAGACTACAGTAAGTCTTATTTAATACTCATTTACTGAAGTACTAGCAGCATGAGGTGGTTACCTGAAATACAGAAAACAAATGCTTAAACGATTTTAGGATGTGATTATGTTAGATGCTACCATGTCATGCATATAGATGTGAAGATCTTCATCTATTGAATTTAAGATGATAACGATCAATGATGGCTTTTTTCCCCTAGGAGTTCCAAAACAAATCTTAATCTTATGACATGGTAGTCAACTTACAGTTTTACCATATAATTTAGCAATCATTTCCTTGTTATATACTGCCACCGTTCATGTCCCGAGTCAAACTTCTCTTACTTTGACCAAGTTTATAGAAAAAAATATATTAACATCCCAGAGACCATATAAATTCACCATCAAAACATATTTCATGGTGGATTTAATGAACAAATTTGATGTTGTAAATGTTGGTGCATTTTTTTATAAATTTGGTCAAAGTTAAAGAGGTTTGGATAAGGAAAAAGCTAAATTATCTTATATTTTGGTATAGATGGAGTGCAATATTAATATAGGAAGAGGGAACACTTCCAACTTTCACTTGCGACACAAATCATTTCTGTAACATCTCCAGAAAAAAAACATTGCCTTCTGTAAATAAAGATTGGCATCTAAATATCTGTTATTATTTTTGTTACTGTGTTTTATGTGTTTATGCTTTTCACATTTCTTCCATTTCTTACAGCTTTATTACAAGGTTGTTTGATGAACAAATCATAATGCTGCACTAGTAATGGGCATGTTTAGTATGAGTTCTGTGGGAATTTTGTTTAGGATCAATATGCTTCAGTTATGGCCTGTTTGGCAGAGCTCCCAGTGCAGCCTAGCGCTGCTAAACATTATTTTTTTTACAAAAAAATCACTCCCAGGCTGATTCTGGGAAGTGGTTCTCTGAAATGAACTCAATGAAAGTACTTTCACTGAGAAAAATAATATAATTTGCATGTGGCAAATCTAAACATTTTTAAATGCATGCCAATTATCAAAGTTTGGTTGCACGCATTCTAGGTTATCTATTTGACATCAAAGGTAGCGGGAACAAATAACTTTTTGATACATTAATAATGAGCTTTCTGGATCTAATCCTGCATCAACATTCAAAATGGTAATGTTTTTTTATTTGTCATACTTCTATTTTGGCTTATTTTTGTTTAGGTAGGGCCACATTGTATTCTTGCTGAGGGTTCGCAGCTAGGTGACAAATGTAGCGTCAAGCGATCTGTTATTGGTCGTCATTGCCGAATCGGTTCCAATGTAAAGGTAATCCTTCTTGTTCCATCTTTTTTTCTTTTGTGCGCTACTGTTAAATGATGTTTACCTATCTCAGTATCATGCTAAAAGGTTGTACTTGCTGGCTTAAGTAGCAAAACTAGGAATTAGCATATTGTGTGTGCAATCCACGGTACAGACACTGCTTGTAACCAGTAGTATTTGTTTAGATCTAATCTGCCTAGGCTTAAGAGTGTTCCTTAATATACCCTTCCATGCAGAGGCATGAGTGGCTTATCCATATTGTGTTATTATTACTTTAGTATCATGATACCTTGGAAAAAGAATCAGTGTTCATAAACCTTCAAAGATTTTCTGACAGCTAGCAAAATCCAATTGATAATATCTGTATATTGCCTGTAAGGTATGCTTTGTGACTGTCTTGTAATGATATCTTGCTGCCTTTTGGAATTACCATCTTCCAGTCACATCATACATGCCAGATTTAAGTTCAATTATAGTTTGGGCTCCTTGGTCCCCTTCTCATGATGAAAGAACATTTCTTCGTTGCAGATTGTCAACTCTGTTGTGATGAACCATGTTGTTATTGAAGATGGGTGCCACGTCCAAGGTTCGGTTGTATGCAATAATGTTCAATTGCAAGAACGGGCTGTTCTGAAAGATTGCCAGGTACACACTTCTGTATATCCTGTAGCAAAAGAAAAAACATTTTGAAATGCATGTATGATTTAGATGCTAGCAATATCTTCCATCACCATAATCTGCTAGGTTTAATTGATAAAATTCAATTATTGGTGGCCTTTTGGCCTGTTGAGGTACAGTCACTTATTTGTGGCCAGAGATCTTTGGTTGCTCCTATCATATGGAATACAGCTGCTTGCCAGTCGTTAACAGAAATTAGAGCAAAGCTTAAGTTAATATGTAGCTCTGATTCAGTAACTCATATTGACATAATGTATTGCATTATCTTCAATCTTTCAGATTGGAGCTGGTTATATCGTGACTGCAGGCAGCGAGCACAAAGCAGAATCCCTAGCAAGAAAGTAGAGCGAGTTTTGACAGTTTTGGCGGATCCTGAACGATTTTGTGTGCACTTGTGACCCTACGGAAAAAAGAGGGTGACAGTTGTTGTCCAAAATTTATGCAATATTTCTTGATGTAAACACCATAGTTTTGATTACCGTATAACAGTCCGAAAGGTTTTTGTTGCTTCTATTCTATTAGGCCGAGCTTGCGCTGTATTTAGCGGCGAAGTTTCATGTCTGACGACAATGGCAATAAGCCTTTAAGCCGCATGCAGATCAGCAGATGTAATAGTAGTCTATAATGTACTCCCTCCTTCCTTGTTTATAAGGTATGAGACAACATGACGTGGTCTACTAAATCATACTTTGACTATTCATTTCTTTTATATTATATTAGTTATGGTTATGAATTTATACTCATTGGAAAGTATGTTTGATTACAAATCCAACCATGTCAAATTTATATGACAATGAAAAAATTGATGGGTAAATTATTGGTCAAAGAGTTTTATTTACTTTAGTATCATGATACTAAAGTAA
>OAMR01000507.1:180195-194350 GCA_900205405.1 Echinochloa crus-galli | reverse complement strand
CAATCCAGAAGACATCGACGACATTGAAGCTTCCATTGATCGTCTTGATGGTCGTGGCACCGCTATCGCCGATTCCATCCATCCCCAGTCTGTATTGAACAGGCTATTTCATTAGTTTGTACTAGGGATCATGGAATTTTGGTAATGAAACTTATCTTTTGCAGTCCCAATGTGATAATTTTGTCAAGCTCATGATGTAATTTTTTGCACTAATAAGGGCAATACACTCTAGTATTGGCCATTTTCCTTTTTGTTGGAATTTTTGCTCTGAAGGCGGCTTCTTCCCGAACGCCAGCTATTTCCATTATTCTGACAATTAGCACACTAATCAGCGATCAATTTCAACACTAGGATAATATTTCTTCAAATACCTTCAAATATCTTCCGTTTATAGCAGCAGTGAATTCTTCTCCTAACAAGGTTTTCAAAATGTATGCATTTCCAGGCACACATCTAACCACTCTGAAAGGGCCTTCCCAATTTGGGGACCATTTGCCGAATGCACTATATTTAGTACCAATCGGCAACAAAGCTTTCCAAACTAAATCCCCTTCTGCAAATTGCTTGACCTTCACTTTTTTGTTGTAATATTTAGCAACTCGCACTTATTTTTCTCAATATTTTCCAAAGCCTTGAGACGAATCATATGCAAGTCTTCTAATTCGTCCATCATCAAATTATTGTAATCTTTAAAACTTAAATCCTTCTGCAGTTTTATTCTCCTTGAATCTGACAGCATGATGTCCATATACTAACTCATAAGGAGACGTTCGCGTAGCTCCATGAGGAGCCATTCGGTAAGCCCATAAGGCCTCATTGAGTACCGAATGCCACTTCCTTGGCTTCTGATCAATTTTCTTCTGTATAATTTTAATCATGATCTTATTGGAAGCTTCTGCTTGACCATTAGCTTGGGCATAATAAGGAGAAGAATTTAACAATTTGATTCCCATATTTTCAGCAAAATCTCTGAATTCTGAAGATGTAAACTGAGTCCCTTGATCTGTGGTAATTGTCTGAGGAATTCCAAATCTGTAAATGATGTGCTCTTTGACAAATTCAATCATATCTTCTGATGCTACCTTTATCAACAATGGAATCGCCTCGACCCATTTAGTAAAATAATCTGTCGCTAAGAGAACAAACTTATGCCCCTTGCTAGATGGAGGATTTATTTGGCTGATTAAATCTATCCCCTACCCCCTGAATGGCCATGGTTTAATAATAGGATTTAGAGCTGATGCTGGAACTCTCTGAATGTTTCCAAACCTCTGACAATCTTGGCATCCTTTGTAATATTCAAAGCAATCTTCCAGCATTGTCGGCCAATAATATCCAGTTCTTCTAATAACCCATTTCATTCGAAAAGCTGACTGATGCGCTCCGCACAACCCATCATGCAATTCACTTATCAATTTCTTTGCTTCTTCTTGATTCGGGCAATGTAGCAATACCCCATCCAAGGATTTAAAATATAAATTTCCATCAAGAAGAACAAACTCTATAGCTTTATACCTGAGCTTCCTAGAAACCTTTCGGGATGGATCCTCCAAATAATCAGCAATCTCTTTTCTCCAATTATTTTCTACCAGATTACTTCCAAAAGCATACACATCGCTGGCAAACACCTCTTGATTATCCTTGTAACCCGATGCACTTTGAGCCAACATGTTTGCTTCTTCATTATTCCCCCCTATGAATATGTTGCAGAATTACTGACTGAAAGCCCTTCAAGATTTGCTTGCATTCTTCATAGTAATTCCTTAGGATATCATTTCTACACTCATATTCGCCATTCAATTGTTTTATGACTAACTCTGAATCTCCAAAAATCTCGACTGCAATGGCCTTTGCTTCTTTCAAGTATCGAAGCCCTTTGAGCAATGCCTCATACTCAGCTTGATTATTGGTGACAGCAGGTTGAATAGGAATGGCAAATTCAAATACTTCTCCTTTGGGTGAAACTAATAAAATACCTGCTCCACCACCTTTATCACATGAAGATCCATCGAACAATAACATTGAGTATACAACGCATTCGGCATTTAGCAAATAGTGCCGAAATTTTGTACATGAGTAATAAACACATAAGCAAAGCTTCTCTATAGCCGAATATCTTGTTTCAGGGTCTAGTAATTTTCGGCTAAGGTATGCAACTACTCTTTCCTTCCCTTCAAATTCTTGTATGAGGGCCGATCCAATAGTTTGGGCATTGGCCGCCACGTACAACTTGAAAGGCTTGTTGAATTGTGGAGGTACCAATACTGGTGGTTCCTTCATGTACTCCTTTATTTCATCGAAAGCCTTTTGTTGTTCGTCACCCCATACAAACTTTTGATCCTTTTTTATTTTTAGTAGTGAAGAAAAAGGCAACACCTTTTGTGATAAATTTGATATGAATCTTCTTACAAAATTGATCTTGCCAAGTAATGATTGCAGTTGTTTAAGATTAGTTGGAGGAATAATTTCATCGATGGCCTTCATACTTTTCTTGCCAACTCCTATTCCTCCTTCATGCACCAGAAATCCCAGAAATTCTCCAGCTGAAACTCCAAAAGCACATTTGTTCGGGTTCATCTTAAGCCCATGTTTCCTAGTGCACTCCAGAGTTTTCCTTATGTCAGCTAAATGTGATTCATGATCCAATGTCTTAATCACAATGTCATCAATATATATCTCCACAATTTTGCCAATTAATTCGTGAAAAATATAATTCATAGCCCGCTGATAAGTTGCACCAGCATTCTTTAATCCAAACGTCATAACAATCCACTCAAACAACCCTATATGTCCAGGACATCTGAAAGCTGTCTTTACTATATCCTCTAATACCATAAAAATCTGATTGTATCCTGCATTGCCATCCATGAAACTGATTACTTTATATCCAGCAGCAGCATCAACTAATGAATCAGCAATAGGCATTGGATATCCATCCATGGGTGTAGCCCTGTTCAAATCTCTAAAATCTATGCAAACCCTCATTTTTCCATTTTTCTTATAGACAGGAACAATATTAGAGATCCAATCCGCATATTTGCATGGCCGAATGAAATTTGCATCTAGTAATCTTTCAATCTCCTTTTACACATCGGCCAACACTTCTTCCTTGTAGATTTTTCGGGGTGGCTGTTTGTAAGGTTTATAACCAGGCTTGATCGGCAACCGATGCTCAACAATAGAACGGTCCAAACCAGGCATCTCCGAATAATCCCAAGCAAAGCAGTCTTTGTATTCTCTTAATAATTTAATCTTAATCAACTTTTCTTTGAAAACTGGATCCAAGTTAGCATTGATGAACGTCGGCCTTGGCTTGTCACCATCCCCGATGTCTACTTCTTCCAATTTATCGGCCGACACAAATCCACGTCCTAACTTCCCATCAGTTCCATCAATTGGATTTTCCATCAAAAATTACTATGAGAGCCGACTGCTTTGATCGGCTGTTGATCACTGCTGATTGGTTCAACAGGACCTTTCTCCCCAGTCCTTGCCTGAGAAGCAATCTATGTTCTGATATTCCCAGAAGGCTGGTTCTACATTTGCCACGATTATCGAATCATCTGCTTGGACAATTTCCACTTCATCATCTATCCACTGAATAAGCTGTTGATGCATAGTGGATGGAATACGGCAATTTGCATGGATCCAATCCCTTCCAAGCAGCAAACTATATGCTCCTTTGCCATCGATAACAAAGAAAGTTGTAAGCAGTATTTTAGATCCAATCATCAAATCCACATGTACACATCCTTTGGTGTCTGAAGGATTTCCAGCAAAATCGTTCAGAACTATGCTTGTTGGTGACAAATCTCCAGGGCCCATGCCAAGCTTTCTGAATGTAGTGTACGGCATCACATTAACAGCAGCTCCACCATCAACAAACATCTTAGTTAATGGCTTTCCATTGACAAATCCTCTAAAGTACAGTGGTTTCATGTGCCGATTCTTGTCTGGTTTCTCAAGACTAAAGTACACTCAAAATGAAGATCGATAAAACAGCAAGAACAGCCACAAGGACCGATCACTCATCACAGCATTACAGGAGGAATATGCTCGAGAACAAGAACGTGCACATTGGGGGTGTGCATTCTTCAGACATTGTTGGAATGAGGGTTTAAAGCTTTCTACATGGAGTAATTGTCCTGAATGCAATGATAGACATGATGAATACAGACAGGATACTGTCAATCGCCGATCTGTCCATGAAAGAATTGGCAGAATACATCCTAGTGATGATCGGCGTTTTGAGACATATGAGAATTATGATCAACCGAGGAAGAGGTATGCTAGTCACAGGTGGATTGATCATGAAGAAGAGGAAGATGATCGTGGTTATGTATGGCAAAAGGGACAGTGGTGCCCACCTGGTTTAAGGAAGAGCCAAAAGAGAAGAGTACAGCGCTTAAGAAATCAAGAATTGAATCAGGCAGGGACTAGGATGAAATCAATATGGCGCCCAAAAGACAAACCTGATGAAACTAATCATTCGGTAAGAAACATACCATACATGTAGGAGCCGAATGATCAGTTTCATCATGAGGACCTTGCGCCATATTGATTTTATCCTAGTCCGTGCCTGCTTCAATTCTTGATTTCTTAGGCGCTGTACTCTTCTCTTTTGGCTCTTCCTTAAACCAGGTGGGCACCACTGTCCCTTTTGCCAGACATATCCATGATCTTCTTCTTCTTCTTCGTGATCAATCCACCTGTGATCAGCATACCTCTTCCTCGGTTGACCATCATTCTCATATGTCTCTAGGCGCCGACCATCACTAGGATGTATTCTTCCAATTCTTTCATGGACGGAACGGCGATTGGCAGTATCTTGCCTGAGTATTCAATATCTATCATTGCATTCAGGACAATTATTCCATGTGGGAAGCTTTAAACCCTCGTTCCAACAATGTCTGAAGAAGGCACATCCTCAATGTGCACGCTCTTGTTCTCGTACATATTCCTCTTGCTCTTCTCTATACCTTTCTTCTTCAAATCTTCTTTCTTCCTCTTCATTCTTGCGCCTCTGGTAGCGTTCCTTTTCTTGCTGTCACTGCCATTTGTTGAGAAGAATACGCGAAGTGACTCTAGGTTTAGAGGACTTTCCAATTTCAAATTGACCATTCGGGAAACGAGGATCTTTCTTGTGAATCTGTTCAATCGTGATTTGCCGAGTAGGATCAACTGAGCCATTCTTTGTCTTAAGCTGGTCAGATCAACCAATTTCTTTTCAGTACTGCCAATATAGTAGTGAGCATGGAACTTCTGTTCTAGATCCTTCCAAGTGCAAACTGACTGAGCAGGCAAAGAAGCAAACCATGTAAAAGCTGGACCTGTCCATGATAGAGGAAAGTATCTGATTCTGAAAGCCTCATCTGCTGAAGCCTCTCTGAGATACATCAAGTACCGAGCTATATGTTCTACAGTGCTAGTGTCATCTTGTCCTGAGAATTTAGTGAATTCTGTAGGAACTTTAACTCTGTTAGGCAATGACACCCTTTGGTACCACTCTGGGAAGGGAGACGAGTACATGTACCCCTGATTCTTGGGCTTTAGACCGAACTGATTCTGCAGTACATCAGTCATTTTTTGCACCATGAGGTCAACATTGGCATCTTGATTTCCTGGCCTCCCAACGGGCATCCCTGTCGCACCAACATACCCGGGATTTGGGAGAGCATCAATAGCATTATAATCCATAAACTTTTAATATCCATTCCCATACATATCCCTTTGCAGTCTGTTGTTTAGAGGAGATATCTTGTAGGCAGAAGAAGGTGGATTTCCCTTAGTGCCGAATGTCATATCACCATATGTGCGAGATTTCAGCATTGCATGCTGAGGATCTTGTTGAATCGGTTGGCCATTCGCACCCTTGGAACCAGAAGTTCTAGTTTCTTCAACAGTTCCTTTACCATGAGGTTTCTGAGCTGATATTTGAACATTGAAGTATGTCGGGCCACCAAGTTGCCCATGTACTTGCTCGAAAGGCTTATCCACATGCTATCCAAAGATGTCGACCATTATGAGCCGAAAGCTGTTCAAGAACGCAACATTGTGATTGGTCATTGTTTCCCCCAGAGCCTTGTATAACAGGCCAGAGAACTTCTCCCTTTCTTCATCTTCAGTAAGATCAGATTGTCCAGGCAGTAGAACTTTTGGCAGATCTGACTTAAGAAACGGCGCACCACTCCTATTCTTAGCAAAAGACAGCAAACACTTCTTAATGAACTGATCTGCAGCAGTCTTCACCATTTGTTGATGTTCCTCAGACAATTCTTCAAGAGTGATGTCCAAAACGTCTCTTAATCCAGGCATCTTCAAAGCTTGTGTGTCCCACTGGGTGTGCCAAAAAGTGTGTTGACGTAAAATCAGCACCTTACGCCAAACACACAGCAAGCTGAACTAGCTAGCTTCACACGTAGCCTGAGCGTTTGAATCCAAAGGCGTGCCAGTCAATTTTTCCCTGAAAACTTTGACAAAAGAAGAAAATATTTAGATTAAAGACCTGGAACGTGCCGGATGATACCAGACATTTCCATATCTACGGCTATAAAGCCAATTTTGAATGACATATAGCTATGAGCAAGCTATCTGTCGACAATCAAAGCATCATTCGGTAATCGGTAGAGCATATAAGGAATATACTGCCGAACACGTGACGTCAGAATGACGAGAGATCGGTATTTGCTTAAGTAATCATTGCAGCACATAACCATAACCGACCAACAAGAACAGAGCATGATAAAATAAATAGGAAGCGAAAAGTATAATCATAATTTTATAAATAAACAAGAATGCATAGGTTAAAAGCACTAGTCTACCGCATGTCTAGATACTTTCAAACTCGTCAAGCATAAAAACAAACAAGCTAATCCACCGCATGATACAACTTGTTTGAAATCACACCACCAACCAAGATTAGATCAATCTACCTCATGATATACTCTAAACATGGAAGGCTAGAAGCACTCATTGTTTAAAACAAAACTATGAGCACGTTTCACTCGTGAAAAGACCGCCGAATATGGCTATACAGCCGAATCGGGTTCCATGAAGAAGGAACAAACTTTGTCAATGATGATACATCTATCAGATCGAATCGAATTCTAATCCACCGGATGATTAGCTCTAAGACGACCCAAAAACCTGCATCTACCGCATGATACCCAGCTCTGTCAAGATCCATACAAGATCAACAAGTTCGAACCCGCAACACGTGGCGCTTAAATCCACCGCATGATACTAAGCATGATACAAGGTTGCCGATACTTACGCAGGTCGACGAATCGATGATTCCTCTCGAAAGAATTCGACGACACGACTAAAAGGACTCGAAAGTTGACGCAGGGCCGGTTTGTTGTGTAATTGCTCTCTCTATTACAATCACCATGTGTCTATATTTATACCCAGGTTTTGACACGACTCCTAATCGATTACGATTACAATATTTATTTTCAAAGATAAACATCGAAGCGCCATATTTATCTCATACCCGTCATCAAATCAGCCTTTTCCTTATATTTAATCAACGTCATCACACGTTCTCGAATGCTTCCGTTTCTATCTGTGGAACAGTCCCTTTGTCGAACGATGATGGGTTCCCGACTGCAGAACGTCTTTGCCGAATGCTTTAAAGAAAACCTTCCTTGCCGAATGGTATTATTTATCAAATCCGGCCCACACGTCAGTCTGTTCCTTGTGCCAATTTTTGATGTTAACATACACGAAGCCCACCATGGCCAGCCGCCCGTTGATCCGCTCCGGCGCCGGCCCGCTGAACGCCAGCGCGTCCCACAGCCCCGGCCGCTTCGCCTCGGCGGGCTTGGGCGTGGCGGCCGTCTCGGCATCCTCGGCCTGGGCTCTGACGACGAGCGGCACGCGCCGGCGCGGAGCGAGCCCGAACGCCGGGAACCGCGCGAGGAAGCGGCCGCCGAGCACGGCGCCGGTGGCCGTGAAGGCGAGGGAGCTCACGGCGGAGGCCATCACCGTGGTTGCCATCAGAGGAAATGCACGGGCGGTGATGATGGCCGGTGGTCGGGAGATCGAAGTGAAGTGGGTGATCGCTCTTCTATGCTTGCTTGTGTTGCTGCTGACTTGCTCTCGTGCTTTGCTGGGTGATACTACGGTGTTGGAAGCGAAATGGCAGGTGGCAGCTTTATAGGTGCATGGGAACTCGCAGGCCGTGACGAGGCTGGTGGCGGCGGCGGGGTCCACGTGGTCCAGTGATCCACCACCGTAGATTGAGCTGGTTGAGCAAAAGAAGCTGATAACACGGCCGCAGGCGATGTGGACGCAGCCGCAGGTGAGGATGCCATCGCCGTCGACGTGGACGGCCAGGCCGCCATGCACGCGGTTGGAGAGAGTGGGGAGGGAGAGGGAGAAGATAGCGGCGGGCTAGGTGGCCCGGGCCAACTCCAAAGAAGTGGCGGAACTGCGGAAGATTCCAGAGAACCACACGGCGACATGGGAAATACTAGGATGGAACGGTTTGTGGCTCATATAATTTGGGTTTTAGTCGAGGAATTTTGGTTTACTGATAAACCTGACATCACCTCTGGCCTCATGCCGATCCGTCGTGCAGTCTCTCGTGCCGTCCGTGGGGAAAAAATTCGGTGAAGGACTCTGCACAGCGCGTCCCGTGCAGGACCCCCACCGATGAGCGCCGCGCGGAATCGGACGGCGGGATGTGGGCGAGCATCGCTCGGCTCGGCAGCCTTGTTTCTCCTCGGCCTGCTATTCGGCTCGGCTCCGCTTCGCCGCCGCTGCCTCACTTGGCTCCTCTCACAGCTCGGCGCTAGCCTAGCTGTTCCTTTATGTGCGTTGCATCAGGCTCCTTCGTCATATCTGAAACATTTGCATCAAGATCTTTTGAGCTGCATCTCACCAAATTAAAACCTAGGTCACTTAAGCACTTCAACAGCTTGCTGGAAAACCAATCATTGAATCTAACATCATTACGTGAAGAATTTTTAGATATAATAGTACTCCCTCCGTCCCAAAATATATGCAATTCTAGGACCGGGCACGCAAATTAATGCTAGATGTAAAATTACAAAATTACCCCTTGTCTTTTATAAGAAACATCTAGATATTGGTTTGTCTTTTTATCAGAAACTTCTAGAGACTCTTGTCTTTTGTGGCTGGAAGGTCAAAGTTGCATTTTTATAGGACAAATTTTGAACCGTAGAATTGCATTTATTTTGGGACGGAGGGAGTAAGGAGTTGCATCTGGAATACTAATTTTGTAAAAAAAAACACCTCCTAGCCAGAAGGGAGACATCGGGGGAAGGGACTGCGGCGATTCACGGAGCCGACGGTGGCCCGCACGGGAGGGGACTGGAGCGGTTCACGGCAGCTTCGACGCAGGACGATCGAAGCAGCAGTATGCCGTGTGAGTAACTGCATATTGGACGTCGGCTCGATCTATTCTCTGGTCGCAGCCGGCTCCTGTGACGCGAGGAGGAAAGCATCGCATTCTGAGCCGAGCAGAATACCAGACCGAGGAGAAACAAGGCTGCTGAGCCGAGCGATGCCCGCCCACGTCCTGCCGTCCGATCCCGCGCGGCGCTCATCGGTGGGGGTCCTGCACGGGACGCGCTGTGCAGAGTCCTTCACCGAATTTTTTCCCCTTCCGTGGTGCCCTCTTTGTACAGGCGGTGCATGAATAATACCTACGTCATTACATGTGCTTCTTACCATGTCTTCTGAGTTAGAGCTTTTTTCTATTAATCCCCCTTTGTCATAAAAAAAAATTCTCACCATGTCCCTGTAGCAATTTTCCCACGTTCCTTTTAGCCGCCGCCTAAGAACATTTCGATTTTATTTAGATCAAGTTTAGCCTTTACTATTTACTGATAGAAGGTGGTGTATTATTGATTGCTAAAACGCAAGGTCCTTTGAAAGGTTGTAGTCGGGCCGTGAATGTCGTCTCCTCCAATCAAGTTATCCCCCACGCCTCTCATCGAAAGATAAAGGGCACAAACCCTAGTGGGTTCGCGTCAATGAAAAAGCTCCAAACAAACATTTACAGCAACATCTACTCTGCAAGCTAAATTTATGACATGCTGGAGCCGTGGGGCAAGTTGTGTGGCTTAAAAGTTTTTTTCCAGGACTAAGAGTGGTAGACAACATCAACAGACCACTAAAGTTTTACTTCGACAATAAAGCTATAGTTTTCTGTGCAAGTCACAATAAGTCGTGTGGTGCTGCTAAACACACATTGATATTAAGTACTATGTAGTGAAAGATAGAATCTAGGATCACACTATTGAGTTGGAGTATATAAGTACTAAGGAAATGCTCGTGGATCCATTAACGAAAGGCTTACATCCCAATGCATTTCGTGAACTAAATGTCGGCATGGGATTATTGGGTAGCCTGTGATCTTACAGGTGAGGGTCATAAGACAACCGTCTCCCATTATGATAAGTGGTTTTGTGCATTGTGGATAACTGTGTTATAATGGGATTCTGTCACTATTGCGACACGCTGTTTATTTACATGGTTGTACTTTAAAATTGACATGAGTTATAGGCCTTTAGACCAAAAGGGAGAATGCTGGAAAAAATGGAGTGGTCAAAAGGCCGATAAAAGTGAAAACGGGATAAACCCAAAACCCGTTGAATCGGTCTCTTCGCGCCTTGATCGGAAGGAATCTCAGCCAACACGTGGTTGCGGCCGCAGATCACCCAACGCCATATTAAAAGGGGTTACCCTGGCTCGTTTTGAATGAACGGAAAAGCTAAACATGCCCATGCAACTCTACGTTCCTGCTCGATCTCTAGCGGCGCTGAAGCCATCTGAAGGCCGCCACCGCCGTCACGGGACAAACGAGGTGGAGACCGGAGGGATGTCGTGTACATCTACGACTAAACCAACTTTCAAGAAACTTCAATTCGCACCAACAATGATGGTCAGATCTGGATGTACAAGCCACCGGTTGTACTTCTACTTATTTCTAAGTCGTGCTCATGTCATGTATTAGATGAAAAGATCCTTATTTATTTTTAAGTTTCAGTAAGGTAGATTCCTACAGTTTGGACCAGCGGCTAGTGTCGCCCCGTGGTTGGACTCGATTCATCCCATGCGTTCAGAGACGATGCTGGCGTGCTGGGAAGTGAAATTTGCTAGGGTAGTAGGGTGGCTCATTGCTCACGAAATTGCTGAGCTTGATGATCGGCGTATGCATCCAATCCATCGCTGGGTGTTGCATAGTTTCGTTACAAAGGCAATTGAGTTACAAAGTTGCTCCGATTTAACATCCGTCTGATAAAGCACATTAGAGAATGAAATGAAAAGATACAGAAAAGAAGAATGCAAAGGAGCCAGGAATAGATCGAGAAGAATGTAAATGGAATCCACGTTCACGCAGTTCTAACTTGGTTAATGCTTTGAGATTTCAGAATTCAACCAGCCATAGAGAGAAAGAACACACAGTAGAAACGTTTAATTGATCATGCATGAAGAGGGAGGATAAACCAAAGGTATATGATTAGGAGGATCTCAACCCATTGCACGTAGCACAATATTCCTTGGAATGCCGGAAAACAAAAGTACGTTATTCTCTCTAACACGCGAATTTAGAACCTAATTTTCTCTCTCATATCCTCAGCAAAATTCAAATTGCAAGCTACTAACTGGTAATGACGAAGATTCTGGCATTCAGACTTGAGGCTGTCCTCCCCCTTGCAAACCTGCCGGCGCCGCAGAGTGTTGCAGCATGTCGGCGTGGCGCCGCACGTAGTCCCTGAGCCTCTGCAGCGCCCTGGCGAACTCCGGCAGCTCCGCCTCCCCGAGCGCCGCGACGTCGGCCTCCCACCAGAACCGCTCCCGGCCCGCCGGGACGGCCTTGAGCCGCCTTCTTGAGGATCCCAGCCTTGCGCTTGGAGAAGGTGACCTGCCGGCGCTCCTTGTTCTCGATGCGGCAGATCTTTATGACCTGCTTCCCCTTCGTCTTCTTCCCCTCCGGCTTCACCGTCGTCGCTGTCATCGTCGCAGCGCAGCGCAACCCTTCGCTCAAGGCGTCTTCCCTCTCTCTCTGCACGATGCGATGCTTGGTATGCTATGGAAGGGACGGGGGAGGGCGGTATAAGTAGAAGGGAGCATTGCCAAAAATGGGGGAGCATTTACTGCTAGAGGAGGTAAAATTCGGGCGCCGCACGGCATGGACAGGGAGGCGGCGGACGTGGAGTCCGACTCCTAGTCGGACGCAGTGAGTTATTCTGGGAAAGAAATGCGGTGCTCGATGATTATTCTCGCGTATCAATAAAGGCAAGGGTGCTAGTTTATGGAAGGCAATCTCGATCTCCGTCATATGACGGGCTTCGCTGGATTCGCCAAGCTATGATAATCGACGAGATAAAAAATCTCGCCGCCGTTCAGCCGGACTCGCCGCTCTGTTCTTTCTCCAGTTACAAAGCCAATTGCAGAACAAGCATAATTAATTAATTAATTATACTACGAGAGCTGTTCCTTGATCGCGGTGCTGAGCTTGCTCACACTTGGACTGTTGGACGCCCACTCCAGGCCGATGTAGTACTTTGTTTTTGAAAGCCAATCGGCGAGTTTATTTCATCTGAGGAGAAAGTTACATCATTCGCCAGCCAATTCAGAATGAAATTAGGGGTTCATTAACCCAAGTACAAGAATGTTTCCAAAAGAAAAAAAAAACTCTCCTGGCGAGCTCATAAGCGCCTTCCTATTAAATACTTTATAGATGCGCTATCAAATCCGGTCCACAGCACATTGCAATAATCATATGTGGCTGTTACTGAAAAACATGCATCCTTCCTGCATCGTGTCAACGTGAGCATCCGCCATTGGTGCATCCGTAACATTGTGCCTGAAGCTGCGATACATACTCGTCGTGTGTCTCTTATTAACAGCTCCGGTGCTCCCATTCCAGAGTTAGCATCAAAGGCTGCATATCCACATTGATCATTAATTTTCCTTCCGGTGATCTCTTCCATCCGCGACACAACTTAAGTTTGGTTTCTTCATAGATATCATGTACTAGTTGGTAGTCAGCGAAATACTTGACATCGCCGCTCTAATAAGCAAAGTCTGAACATTTTCTCCATGAACAATTGTCTTCGGTGATGTGCACCCGCTGGGGTTTGCGCCCAATCTTTCGATGAGAGGGGGATAACTTCGATTTAGACTGGAGAGACGTTCACGGCCCGACTACAACACCACAAGGGCATGCGCTGCGCCTTAGCAACCGATACACCAACTCCAGCTGTCGCCGCGATCTTGTGGAGCACGATCAACCAAACCACTAGGGTAATTCCTGCAAGCAATCGAAGAACTAGCAAGAATAAGTAGAACAAGCAACTCAATTGCAAATATCTACCAACATAAACTCACAAAGGTGGGGTTCCGTAGACTCGAAGACGGGCGGCTGGACAAGCACGCACGCTTACAAGCAAGTAGCAATGGCTAAACTTTCATCTAAACAAAACCCCAGTGTTCTTGGCGGCGGCTAAGGGGTATAAAACAAAGGGAGGACGACCAGAGGGGTGCTGGGGTCGTGCTCCAACCCTAGGACGTGTCCATAATGGACTCTACATGATACACGGCACATTGGGCCAAAATAAGATGATGCAACATCATGGGCAGAAAACATCTCAGCGCAAATAGAAGGTTTTGTGGCCGACTCCGACCAGATATGGACGCGAGGTTGGATCTGTTGGAAAGTAGACTTGATAATCTTTCCTTGAAGTACTTGAACTCCCCAATCCGAGTCCGTATGCAATCGTGGCGTCCATCACAAGTCGATGCTTTTCTGCAGTCCGAATCCAGCCTCCAAAACGTGTTGTACTTGATCTATTTCCATCTTTGGACACAAAGTGACGTGGTGGCATGGTGGAGGACGTGAAGAACACTTGGACTTGGTCCCCAATCAACTTCTTTGGTCCTTCATGCCTTCCATGTGTGTCTAGCACTCTTTTTAATCCACGTATGTATTTCTGAAAATGACAATGAACACACATCATGGCGCAGCATCAATTCATCGAATGTACCAACAATAATTGTGATATAGGATTGATTCACCTTTGGTTTGCAAGCCATTAATATATTTGTCCAAATTTTCAAGTAAACAGTCAACATAATATTCTAGAACATATTCATCTCGAAAAAGCATTTTAAATTCATT